>APFE031445688.1:64309-161898 GCA_000404065.3 Pinus taeda
TGAGCTTGTTGAGCTCCCTATAATCTGGACACATGAACCATGACCCATCCTTCTTGTGCACCAATACTACTGGAGCAGAGAAAGAATTTTGACTTGGTTGAATTATACTAGCCTCTAGCATTTCTGCAACCATACGTTCAATTTCACTCTTTTGGGCATAGGGATATCTGTATGGCCTGATGTTTGGAGGAACACTTCATGGAATTAGATGAATAGCGTGATCATGATCACGCATAGCTGGGAGACCTTTGGGAGTCTCAAATACCTTGGAATGATTGTCCATGACTTTTTGGAGATCTGGAGAAATAGATGATTCTGATGTGGAAACATCTAGCGAACATAATTGTGCAATTACACCTCCTTGTTCCTTTTTTAGAAGCTTTGTCATACCATTAGAGCTGATTATCTTTCCTGGTTTCCCTTCAATACCCCTTAATTCAACTTCCTTTCCTTGTACAGAAAATTTGATGAAAATCTCTTGAAAATTAAAATCTATTGTACCCAAGGATTGTAGCCATTGGACTCCTAGTACAACATCCGCACCTCCCATTGGAATGGAAAGCATTGGGCTAGTCAATACATATTCTCCCATGGATAGCCTGATATTATGGCACTTTCCAGAGCAATTTGTTGTTCCTCCATTTGCAATCATCACTTGACATTCTGGTGCTGGATATAGGAAGTAATTCAATTCTTTTGCTACCTTACAATGAATAAAATTATGGGTGCTTCCTGAATCAATCAACATTATTACCTTTTTCTTCTTGATTTGTCCTTCTATCTTGATGGTTTCAGGAGTGGTAATTCTATCCAATGCATTACAAGATATGGTCGGATTCATTTCTTCTTTATCTAGGGTTTGTTCTGGAGTATATCCTCTTCTTTTGACCTTTCTTGCTCCTTTCTTCTTCCTCTTCACAATCTATGTAGAATAATTTCTTCTCAGCACACTTATGACCTTTAGTGTATTTGCTATCACAACTGTAACAAAGCCTTTTGCTCTTTTTTCTTCCAATTGTTGTGGTGTCAACCTTATAGGTTGTGGAAGACTAGTGGCAACACCACTTCCGTCTTTATAGATGTGAGTGGTATGCTTCCTGGTTGCCATAATTTTGCTTTCCATTTTTCTTGCTAACCTGAATGCCTTCTCTAATGAATCAGGTTCCCAAAGGTGAACATCATGTTGGATATTATCCTTTAAAGACCCTATAAACACATCAATCCTATGCTCCTCTGGAATATCTTTTACCCTTATGTTCAATTTTTGGAACTCCTCAATGTGCTCCATTATTGTACCCTTTTGTTTAAGAATTATCAATTGGCTAAAAAAAGTGTTGCTTTTTGTATCCTCATAATGTGCTATCAATTCTTTCGTAAAAATTGCCCAAGTAATAAATTGTTTACGAGAAAAAAGCCATTGATACCATACAAACTGATTTGGTTCCAAATATAAAGTTGCCATACGTACCTTTTGTGTGTTTTGCACATTATTTAGATCGAAGAATTGCTCATTTAGATCGAAGAATTGCTCCGTCTATAATATCCATGTGGCAGGATCCTTGCCATCAAACTTCCTCATATCGATTTTTGGAATATGGTGAGTCTTCGATCCAACATTAGCGTCTATGGAATCATGATAACATTTGTTTTATTCTCATCATGAGTTTCCTTTAGTACCCTTTCACCCTTAGTGACCATTTCTTGTAGCAACTTATTCATATTTATCTTCAATTCATCCATGTTTGTCTTCAAATCTATCTTCAAATCATCCATCTTATTTTCTATGCCTTTCTTTAAACCATCCATCTTAGCTTCTACGTTTTTATTTAAACCATCCATCTTAGATTATGTTCCTTTTTGTTCAAGTGACAATTGTTGCACTTGTTCTCGTAATTTTGATATATCATGTTGCATTTCTTCCTATTCTTCATGTGTCATGTTAGAGATTTCAGGTTGCCTACTAGGTTTTTGCATTTTCTTTCCTCGAGGAATCAATTACCAGTAATAATTCTTTACTATGCCCTTTGAATTCCTTCAAACTAATTTTTCAAACCAATCTTATGCAAAAATTTAAAAAAAACTACACACCTTTTTTCACTTTGTAGGAGCCTGATATTGAATCTGATGTATCTCTGTAATTTCGGATCATCCAATTCTAAAATTGCTATCTGTTGTAGTCCTCTATGTCCTCTATCCAATGCCACCAGTATGATCCAAATTGGATTCTCCAAGGAAGAGTTATGCGAAATCTCCCACAGTGACCTGATTATAGACTAGTTCAGTAGAGCGAACTTGTATGACGTGCCACGAGTCACTATTTCCCCCTTTAGCTCTAAAAAATATATAGAAGAAGATACAGTCCATCTTCTTTCTGAACCTTCTTATGAAATTTCAATCCAATGCTCAGAGAAAAAGTTATGACGATTTTCCCCAGGTCACCTGTTTGGAATGTAATTCAGGGGTCCGCAAAAAGCCCAATTTCCTCAGATCATATCTCCGCAAATATAGCGCAAAAAGCTCTGAAATTCAGACCCAAGATTTAGCACGATGTCTTCTCAAATGGGTTATTTTTCAACTTCGAAAATTTCGCAGAAAAAAAGTTATAGCAAAAATGCCACGATGACCCATTTGGAGCAGTGAAACCCTAGAATCCAAACCTCTGATACCAAATGCTATGTAACTAGCTCAAGAAAAAGATAGAAAAGATAGATCAACACCTTAGAATTAAGCCTCTTCAAGAAGGCAACCTCCTTTACATTACATAAATGAACAATTCTTGGATGATTCAAATGACAAAACCTCCTTTCTATATATAGGAGTCTAAGGAGTCACAATATAACCCAGCCGACCGAACAATAATAATATAAAGCCACAAAAATAACAATAGAGGGATTCTATGGGGCACAGTAATAATAAAATGGGGACAATGGGGGCATAAAAATATTAATAAGGGGTATAAATAAAATAGTAATGGGGTAATCACTAGTATTATAGGGACCCAACAATAAATCTATATTGTTGAAGCTCATGAGCAGTACCTATTATCAATGGTACTTTTATCTCTTAGTACTTTTTTCTTATGTGCCAAGTCATATATTATTTTTAGTTGTTTATATATGGAAACTTGAATGTTCAGTTTTCATTTTTGCACTTTGTACGGTGATAAGTATTCCTTTATGTCAAGTGTATGAATGAATTATTATGTGATGTGTTTACCATAATTTTTTCGGCTAATTTCTTATACGAAACAATCATCGTTAACGTATTCTTTTCTTGTAGTAATTGAATTATTTTTATTACCAACTTCTAGATCGCATAAACAAAGTGTTACTCCCGATATAGTTTAAATTAGATGTTTTCCTTCGTTAGAATAAAATTGCACATGTTAGATTAGATTTAGAATAAAGCATTCTCCCCATAAACCTTTCAAAAGAGACAAACATCATCCCCTTAGTGTACCATCATAAACAAATTGGGAAACTGGTCCCATTACCCCCAATCAGAGCCACTATTCCAAATAGAAAAGGAGTTGCTTTCAAGGTCTGGACCGGGTGGTTGTCTCCCTTGTTGTAGACCCGATTTTCAGGGTTTCAACAGGAACATATGATACCCTTATCTGGATGTTGTTATTGAATGAAGGTCGACTACTATGAAATGTCAATTGTATGCTTGAATAAGGGTGGTGAAAGAACAGTGCTACAAGGGAAGATAAATCCCATATCATTTAGAATAATCACAACAATGCATACCAAGAGGAGCTACCAAAAGGGGTGCAATTTGTTTGTTGTGTAAATAACAAACAATTCTGAGAACAACAACAATAATGGATTATTAGAACATCTGGTACTAACGCTGATTAAGGACATTTTTCCTGAGGAAATCCTAGGGCTACCACGACATAGGGAAGTTGAATTATCAATAGAATTAATTCCTGGAACAACGCCAACATCCAAAGCTTTTTATTGAGTGGGCACTCCATAACTGATAGAGCTAAAGTTATGATTTAAGGAAATGCCAGACAAAGGCTATATTAGGTCGAGTTCGTCACCTTGGGGAGCATTGGTCTTACTCATGAAGAAAAATGATGGCACACTTAGGCTATGTCTTGACTACAAACATATTAATAAGACCACCATAAAGAATTGATACCCTTTGCCATGAATTTATGATTTGTTTAATCAACTACGGGGAACAACAACCTTTTCAAAGATTGATTTGTCATCTGAGCATCACTAGGTTCACATTAAGGATGAGGAAATTTATAAGACAACATTCAGAAAAAGGTATGAGCACTATGAATTCATAGTTGTGCCCTTTAGGCTTATTAATGTGTCAGCTATCTTCATGTTCTTGATGGAAAATGTGTTGAATCCATACTTGGACAAGTTTGCATGGTGTTTGTTGATTACATCTTGGTTTACTCAAAAACCAAGGAGGAGCACAAGGAACACCTAGCTACGGTATTAAAACTATTAAGGGAGCACAAACTTTATGCAAAACTCAACAAATGCAAGTTATTATAGTCCCAAATCTAGTACTTGGGACACATAGTCTCAAAGGAGGGTGTCACAACTGAACTAGAGAAGGTCAAAGTTATTATGGAATGGAAAACACCGAGGAATGTAGCTAAGGTTAGATCATTGATGGGGCTCCTAGGTTATTATAGAATATTATTAAAAAATTCTCCAATATTGGTCACCCAATCACAACATTGCAAAGAAAGGGAAAGATATTTTAATGGAAAACTGAATGTGCTGAATTCTTTAAATAACTGAAGTAGTTGGTTACGCATGCATAAATTCTAAGAATAATATACATAAAGAAATATTTTTTAGTTTTCATGGATTCCTGCAAGGAAGGAATTGGTGGAGTCTTCATTAGGAAGCTCTAGTGGTATGCGATGAGTTAATAAAATTGAATGAGCATGAGAAAAACTATGTGACTCATGATCTGAAATTGTTAGCGATTACTCATGCATTGAAGATGTGGATAAATTATCTCATTGGAAGAAAATTCATTATCTGACTCATGATTTGGAATTCGTAATGATTACTCATGCATTGAAGATGTGGAGACATTATCTCCTTGGAAGAAAATTCATCTTGATGACAGATCATGGAGGATTGAAGTTTCTATTCGATCAAACGAAATTAAATGCTAGGTAGTCTATATTCTTGGCCAAAATTATTGAATTTATTTTGATACTAAATACATAAAGGGAAAATAAAATAAAGTTTTTGATGCACTTAGTAGAAGGCTACAATTTTCTCATATAACAACCATAAGTTCCTATTGGACTAATCTTCAAGAAAGAATTAAAGTGGTCGGTCAGTAAGATTATAAGTAACAATAGTTAAAAGAAAAATTGTAGCAAGAGCTGAAAGGAGTGAAAGAAAAAAGTTTCACCCTTTCAAAATATGGGCTTATAATATTTAAGAATTAGCTATATCTATCAAATGAGAGAGACTCAAAGAAGCTCATATTAAATGAGTTTCATAAGAATCCATATTTCGATCACCCATGTTACCAAAAGATTCTAACAATCATTCAAATATTGTGTTATTGGCCCAAAATGAAAAGGGAGGTGGTTGACTACCTTTCTAAATGCCTAGAGTGTTATTAAGTGAAGGTTGAATGTAGGCATCTAGCAGGATTGCTCAATTTACTAATTGGCCGCCCTGATATGTCACAGAATTTTTCTGTAGCCAATAATCCAATTATTGTACAATCAGAACTATTGGATCAATTTCATCGGTAATAAGATGGCGAGTGAATAACTCATCTAGCATTTTGTTCTGACCAAAATAGGGTTCATCCGAACCTCAAAAAATAACTTAGAGAGAAGAAACAATCTTGATAATTGATAGAACAGGACCCTATACGGTTCAGACCACAACCAATGCCCATTCTGAAATGGTAATGGGAAGTAATTTCAATGGATTTCGTTATAGGTTTTCCAAGGACATCCAATCAACACGATGCCATTATGTTAGTGGTAGACAAGTGGAAAAAGGCTCCTCACTTTGTGGCTATCAAATCCACTAATTCGGTAAGTGATGTTGTCAAATTTTTTATAAACGAGATAGTAAGGCTATATGGAGTGCCTAATAAGATTATCTCAAATACAGATGCAAATTTCACTTAAAAATTTTGGAAAGGACTATCTGTTGCTTTGGGAACAAAACTAGCATAACATACCATCCAAAAACAAATGGGTAGACCGAGAAGACAAAGTGTTGGAGGGCATGCTTAGGATGTATGTCCTGCATTATCCAAGGAAGTGGGAATATAGTGAGAATATTTTATTCTACTAGTAGACTTTTCTTATAAAAAATTAAAACCAAGAATCCTTGAGGATGAGTCCATTTGAGGCTCTTTATGGGAAATAATGCAACACTCCCATTATTTGGATTGGTCTAATGAATACAGTCAATGGTTGGCCTAATATGCTAGGAGAAATGGAACAAGAAATGGAAAACATTAGCCAGAACTAAAAGGTGGCTCAAGAAAGGAAAAAGAGCTATGCAGACCCACATAAAGTGCAAAAAGAATTTAAAGTGGGAGATAATGTGTATCTACAAATCAAACCAAAGTTGGAAACATGGTTGTATGGGCCACTCCATGTCTTAGAGAGAATAGGACCAATGACATATAAATTGGCCTTGCCACCAATATTAAAGGTTCATAATGTTTTCAATGCTTATTTACTTAAAATATGTATATGGGATTCTAATCATGTGATTGATTGGTCTATATGCTATAGGTAGAATTGGAGGGAGATCTCCAGCTAGAACCTCTATGCATTCTAGATTGAAGGAAGATCACACTTTAGAATCGAGAAATTGAGCAGGTTAAGGTGAAGTGGAAACACCTTGGATCATAGGAAGCCACATTGGATAAGGATGAACAGATGAGGGTATCATACCCATTTTTTTTTGTTGGTTAAGAAAATGTAAACATGATTGTAACTATAATTGTGAATAGATATGTATACATCAAGTTATGATAAATAGTGTGTGTATAGGACTAGAAAAATGAGGATGGCGTTCCTCTAAGGAGGTTGGGTCTATGACAACCCTTTTTCTAACCATCTTGTAAACACTATTATGAATTGTAAATTCACATAAATAATTGATCCAAAATGGATCTTAAACCCTCTAAACCTCTAAGTCTTCAAATATCGAGAAAAAACTATTGCATGGAAAAACACTAAAAATTGGCAGAAATAGAGCTAAGAAGAGGTTCAAATGGCACTTCATAGGAGCCATTGAATCGGTTCGACCAATGGTCCAGATCAAATCGGCGATATCGCATTGACGGAGGTCAGCGGGGCATATCGGAACTAACCCTGAGTGAGTTGCGACTGCAATCTAGTGATATAACATGGACCGTCGAATCGGTGCGTAGATCAACAATAGAGACCATGTATATCACATTGCATATTTAAAAGGGAAGGACTTACCATAGAAGAGAGACACAAGAAATATGTCATTGTGACTTATCGCATCGTAATATAACAAAGGGGTGATGCCAAGAGGACCGTGGGCCTTGCGACATGCGATAAAGGCCAGACCTAATAGGGATTATGGATGCGATTTAAATATATTTGAAGTTCTTTTTTGTGTATTTCTTTGTATTTCCCCGTGTATTGATGTTTGGCCACATATAATGCGATATTGCGATAGAATGGAGGACCCAAAAGGTTTATAAATACGGCTTCATATAAGTTTAGTTCCATGGTAAATGGTATTTTGGGCGGAATTTAGGTGGTAAGTGGTATTGGAGAGGCTTTGCCCGATCCCATACACTGGCTGACACATAGCACACCATAGGAGAGAGAAAACTGCTTTTTCAAGTGGGTAATCTCCATGCACATAGGCCACCTGAAATGGCTATCAGCTGTTGGATTGGAATATTGTAGATCAATGGCGGGCTTGCGAAAACAATAAAAGGCGGACCCAAGAAGATTATAGGGAAAACTTTATATTGTTTGAAGTCTGGATCTAATGTTGTGGTTGGGTTTTTCATTGGTTTTCAATGTATTTCATTTATTGTTATGTATGAACGAAAAATGTATTCTTGGGGATTTTCACCCACGCGCAAGATCTTTCCATTTGTGAACGGCTGCTTATGTGCCTTAAGCATTTTGCAATGAGTGTTTAATGCTTTGTAGGGAGATGAATGGACAAAGGCCAAGAGGTAGAGAGCCCAAAAAGGAAGGTGAACAGACAGGGCCAAGAGGCTTAAAAACCACTCAATGGCAGAGACAGAGATAGAGAAGCAGTTGCTCAGAGATAGAGAGTTAGAGAAAACGCAGCTATGAATAGTTGATCATAGGCACTAAGAGAGAGAGTCGTGTACTCTTTAGATTCGAGGTTTTCAAGTGAAATCCCTGTGTAATATCATTGTTTTTATGTTATGGCTCTGATTGAGCTCACGCTTGTAAACTATATTCTTGAAGACATAATATAGAGGTTGACATTGAAAGCTAGACCAGGAGACGTAGCCAGGAAGTCTAGTAAACTCCTTGATTATTTGTTGTGATGATGTGTGTGTTTATTATGTTTTCTAACTATTCATTGTTTATATTATTTGTAATCTTTTCGATCCGCTACACTAAATAATATAGGCATTCCTACACATGAGTGTATAATATCTTAATATTGATTTAAAATCTCATTTCCAAATCAAGTGGTATTAGAGCATTTGGTTTTGTTAAGGTTAGACAAGCTTGTGTTGTGTTTTTGATGCTAACTGGATTAAAGCTCAGACTAGGAGAAGGACAACTTGTTGAGGCTAATCCAGAGATTGGAAGAGTCTATTTTGAGAGGAGAATGGTAGAAGAAACTCCACTGGGATCAGAATCTCAGTTCATGGATAGTTTTATGGCCATGAGAGCCACGGTGGAAGAGATGTATCTAGAGTTTAAGAAGGGTCAAGGTGAAAGCACTTCAACACTAAAACTAGACAAAGGAGCAGAGGAACCTTTTCTGGTTTCCCCTCCAGAAGGCAAAGGAAAAGGAGAAATGCCTTCTCCACCATCTCCTCCATCATCACCTTCATCACCCTCATCATCTTCTTCACATAAGACTAGCCCTGATAAGAAAAAGAAGAAAAATTCTTTGATTAAATTAGATGTGAATTTTGATTTGCCAATTTATGATGGAGAAACCAATGTAGAAAAGCTAGATAATTGGATAAGAGAAATTGATGTATATTGCAGGGTACAAAACATTGATTAAGAAGGGAAGAATATTCAACTAGCTAGCCTTCGACTTGGAGGAAGTGCACTAGTATGGTGGTAAGGAAAGACACAAGTTGATCTACAAAAACATAGTAAAATCATTTCTACCTGGAATGAATTTGTTTCTGCTATCAAAAAGAAAATATATCCTTTAGCTTACATGCAACAAGTAATGATGAGTTGGCAAACTCTTTGTCAATTGAAGGGTCAAAGTGTACAAAGTTATACTCAGTAATTCAAAAAGAGAGCTTTAACTCTAGGCATATCATTAGATTCACCTAAGAATTCATTGAAGTATATAGGTGGTCTTGATAGCTATTTAAAGCATACTATTCTCATGCTTAATCCCACTAGCTTAGATGATGTATTAGTTCAAGCCACACATCTAGAAGCTAGAGGTAAGAATGTGAACCCAAAGGTTGGGGGATCATCTAAATATTCTGTAAGCAGGAGTAAGGAAAAGAAGAAATTGAAATGAAAGGATAGGAAAGAAAACACTGTAAAGAAGGATAAACCTTCATGCACTCATTTCAAGAAAGAAGGACACGATGAGGCACATTGTTGGTTTTTACATCCAAACCTAAAACCTAAGAAGTTCGATGGAAAGGAGAAGAATAATGTTACTGGTATTCAAAAGGAATTGGGATCAAATTCAAGTGATGAAACAATAGTTGCAGCCATAGGTATTAAAGGCAAAGATTTTGAAGTATCCACAAGTAATTCTGTATAATTTGCTGATAATGAAAGTAGTGAGAGGGAAAGAAATGAGATTTTTCGTATTAGAGTAATTTCCAAGCACAATAAGATTGATACTTTATTTGATAGTGGATCACAAGTAAATTTGATTTCTGAAACAATTGTAAAGAAGTTGGGATTACAACAAAACCTCATGAGAAGCCATATCCATTAGGTTGGGTGTGTGATAAAACAAAGCTACAAGTAATGAGACAATGTAAACTTAGGTTTGCTATTGGATCAACATTTGTAGATGAGGTTGAGTTAGATATAGTTCCATTGGATATATGTGGTATTGTTTTGGGAAGTCCATACTTGTATGGTAGGAGAGATATTTTCTATAGAGCTGAAAATTAGTATCAACTCACTAAAGATGGAATGGAATATATTGTAAGAGTTCATAAGCTCAAAGGTAACTATTCTCTCATAAACTCAAGATAGATGAAAATAATTGTGAACTCAAGTAAGCAGTTTTAACTAATGGTTGCAAAGGCAAAGGATCCTGAAAAATCCAATGCATTTGAAGGCTGTGATTCTAAACAGAAAGTTGCTTTTGTTAAAGTTGTTTTAGAGTAAGACGTTCTATTTCAAGAATGAAGAGGTCTGCCACCCAAGCCAGAAATAGTACATGATATTTATTTGCAGCAATATGCTCCATTACCTAACATTAGAATGTACAGGTTGTTGGCTTTAGAGAATGAAGAGATAAAGAAGTAGGTAGAGGAGTTGCTTGATAAAGCATTTATATGACCAAGCACATCAGCATGTGGATCTCCAATCATGCTGATGAGAAAGAAAGATGGTTAGTGGAGAATGTGCATTGATTATAGAGCACTAAATAAAATAACAATCAAGAATCATTATCCTCTTCCTCGTATTCATGATTTATTAGATCAATTGAAAGAAGTAGTTTACTTTTCTAAGTTAGCTTAAGAAGTGGTTATCATTAGGTCAGAGTTGCAGAACAGGATGCATGGAAGACTGCTTTCAAGACAAAGCAAGAACTTTATGAATGGTTGGTTATGCCTTTTGGCTTAACTAATGCTCCTACTAGATTTATGAGAGTTATGAATGATGTAATCAGACCTTTTATTGATGATTTTGTAATTGTTTATTTAGATGACATTCTTGTTTTTAGTAAGACATGGGAAGACCATGTAAAGCATGTAAAGTAGACTTTAGATGTTTTAAAAAGAGAAAATATCTATGTAAAACTGTCCAAATGTGAATTTGGCAAAAAATCTTTAAATTAATTGGGTTATATTGTAGGGCATGGTGAATTGAAGATAGATCCCTCTAAGGTTGAATTCATTCTGAACTGGCCTAAACCCAAATCTGCTACAAAGGTTAGGAGTTCCCCAGGGGTAGCACAATACTGGAGAAAGTTTATTGCTAACTTTTCTTTGATTGCAGCTCCATTACATGCTTTAAGAAGATTGAAAAAGGTGTTTCAGTGGGGAGGCAAATAGCAGAAAGCCTTCGACACCTTAAGAGAGAAAATCAATACATCGCCAGTACTAGCACTACCAGATCTTCAACATCCATTTGGGATTGAGACAGATGCCAGTGACTATGCCATAGGAGTAGTGTTGATGCAACATGGAAAACCCATATGCTATCATTTTGAGACATTTACTTCTACAGTAGTTAATTATCCCACATATGATAAAGAATTGTATGCATTAGTACAAAGTGTGAAAAAGTGGAAACATTACCTAATGGGTAAAGAAACAATCATACATACAGATCATCAATTGCTTCAATATTTGCATTGAAAAACTAAATTGCAGCAATCAAGGCATTATAGATGGATGGGTTTTCCACAGAAATTTCACCTTGTCATCAGATATAAGAAGGGCATACACAATAAGGTTGCAGACATGTTATCAAGACCAATCATAAATGCATCTACTACACATAAGCATAGCTCAATAATTCATGAAAGTTACATTGAGCAATTGCTAAAGATGTAGGTTTTAAAGATGTATATGCAACTTTAAGTCATGGCAAGCAAGTAGAAGAATTGGATTATTATGTAATGAACCAATTATTATATCATTTGGGAAAGTTATGCATTCCGTAAATTGAAAGAGTTAACATAATTCAAGAAGCACATACTTCTCTTATATCAGGTCATTTTGGTGTAAGTAAAAGAGTTGCACAATTGCAAAGGTTCAGTTATTGGCCATGAATGCATGAGATAGTTTCTAGATATATCAAAGGGTATACTATGTGTGCTACAAGCAAGCCTAGTAAAGGAAGGACTTACCATAGGTCAGAGACATAAGCGATATGCAATTGTGACTTATCGCATCGCAATATAACAAAGGGGTGATGCCAAGTGGACCACAAGCCTTGTGACATGCAATAAAGGTGGGACTCGATAGGGATTATGGACGCGATTTAAATATATTTGAAGTCTAGTTTTTGCAGATTTCTTTGTATTTTCCCGTGTATTGATGTTTGGCCACATACAATGTGATATTGCGATAGAATGGCGGACCCGAAAGGTTTATAAATACGACTTCATATAAGTTGAGTTCCATACTAAATGGTATTTTGGGTAGACTTCAGGTGGTAAGTGGTATTGGAGAGGCTCTGCCAGATCCCATACATTGGCCGACATGTAGCATGCCACAGGAGAGAGAAAACTGCTTTTTTAGGTGGGTAATCTCTATGCACATAGGCCACCCGAAATGGATATCAGTCATTGGATTGGAAGATTGTAGATCAATGGTGGGCTTGCGAAAGAAATAAAAGGCGGACCCAAGAAGATTGTAGGGTGAACTTTATTTCATTTGATGTTCAGCTCTAATGTTGCGGTCTTGTTTTTCATTGGTTTTCAATGTATTTCCATGTATTTTTGTGTATGAACGAAAAACGTATTCCTGGGGATTTTTACCCACACCCAAGATCTTTCTGTTTGTGAACGGCTGCATATGTGAATTAAGCATTTTGCAATGAGTGTTTAACGCTCGGTAGGGAGATGAAGGGACAAAGGCCAGGAGGCAGAGAGCCCAAAAAGGAAGGTGAATGAATAGGGCCGAGAGGCTTAAAAAACACTCGATGGAAGATACAGAGACAAAGAAGTAGTTGCTCAGAGACAGAGAGTCAGAGAAAACGCAGCTATGAATAGTTGATCAGAGACACTAAGAGGGAGAGTCTTTGTACTCTTTAGACTTGAGGTTTTCGAGTGAAATCCCTATGTAATATCACTGTTGTTGTGTTATGGCTCTGATTGAGCTCACACCTATAAACTCTATTCTTGAAGACATAATATAGAGGTCGAAACTGAAAGTTGGATTAGGAGACGTAGCCAGGAATTCTGGTGAACTCCTTGATTATTTGTTGTGTTGATGTGTGTGTTTATTATGTTTTATAATTGTTCATTGTTTATATTATTCGCAATCTTTTTGATCCATTGCACTAAATAATATAGGCATTCCTACACATGAGTATATAATACCTTAATATTGATATAAGATCTCATTTTCAGATCAAGAATGCACTAAGGGGGAGGGTGTTTCCTTTCCATGGGTTATTCTTAAATGTACGTGGCTCATAATCACATGGCTGGAGTCCCTTTTCTTCATAGAGGTTGTAATGTGTTTGTGTACTGGTAAGGTCTGTGTGGAGCCCATGTGCGTGAATTCCAAAAGAGAGTTCAGTGGGGTGGGCCTACTTTGGTTATAGCCAAGTTGGGAAACTCGTGGGGCTTGCTAGATGCATTAACAGGGTCATGGCTATGTTCCTAAGGCCAATAAAACTACTAGAGACTATTATGGTTGAGAACCTACTAAGAGGTTGAGGTATTCTAGAATTATTCGGTTAATAACACCTGGTGTATCCTTGGGAGCAAATACGAAAAGATGTGACAACACCACCGAGAGGTTGTTGAAGAGTGCACTTTTATTCCAATAGACATAACAAAGCTTATAAACCTCCACTATATTCTTATATATCTCTTTCCAAGACTAAATTAGGACTCTCTGTGCTTAGAAGGAATATCTACGTTGTTTGATGTTGGTTAAGCCATTATGGTGTAACAGTTGGGGGCTATTGAGAAAACTTGAGAAATGGGCTTTGTTAGTTATATGTGAGTGAAAGGTTTAGAAATAATGAGAAAAATACCTCCTTAGACTCTAAATTTGACTCAAGGATGGTTTTCTACAAGAAAGGATTGTTGTGCAGTTAGACTATTGTTGGGAGGAGAGTTAGAGTTCCAATCTCAGTTTCTAAGCTCATCTATACTACAAGACATGTGGTTTACCTAAACTATTGTGAATGTGTTGTGCTAATCAAAAACCCCCCATTTCGTAAAAAATTGTTACATAAAATTTAAAGAAGAAATGGATCCCTTAATAAGATTTGTGTGTTCATGAATAAAATTGGTATTAACCCATCATAAAAAAAAAAATTATTAAGAAGCTTAAGGCAAATTAATCATTTGGCAAGTTCTTTTTAATAAGAATAAAAGCATGACTTTAAAAAATATTATAAAACCCTTCGTTATTACAATAAAGTGATCGGAAAATCGCATATCGCAATAACAAAGGAAACATACACAAAGCCACAATACGACATTACCCATTTCCTCTGATCCGAAAATGAAATCACAATCAGATATCGGAAAAGCCAAATTCCAAGCACAATATAGTGGAGCCCTTTAAATTCCTCTAATGCGATAAAACATATCGCAATTGGGAAATTGGCGATGACAACAATTAGCCAACTCGTAATTGGACACAGGTTCAAATCCTCTGATGCGATAAACATATCACAATCGGCAATCGACAAAATCACATTGACAGAACAATAAAGCTCGACTCCATTCCCGATTGCGATATATTTATTAGGTGCGCATCTCAAGGATATATTCAAATTAAGTTTGCATGCATTACATCACTTATTCGGAAATCAGAGATATTCAAAGCAAGTTTTAAAGCCTTTCCCTTTATATTCCTGATCACCGATTTGTGATTTATCAATGGTCATCCATCAAACAAATCTAAGGCATGCTTCAATTTATCATTTGGCATATAAGCAACATGATGGGCATTTAAAATTGCCTTTACCATGATTGACAGGTTAAACAACTATTCAATGAAGCAGTTAAGGGTAGATCTTCTCTTTAGATTTCATCCACACCAACCTTTAACTATATCCTATTACCATCTGCTAATCGAAGTAACTCCTTTGTCATTACCATATTGGTCTATTACAATATTTCTCTGTATCACGGTTTTGCAATCGCTTGTGCAGAATTCCGCTAAGAACAACAATCTAAAGAAAAATGGGAAGGAAGTCAAAGAAATCCGTAGCAGCAGCTCTTATAGCAGTAGCTCAGCCAACAAAAGATCCCGAACCAAGTAAAAAAGCATTAATATCAGACACAACATGTCTCGGACTAGGAAATACTAGCTGGGAAGGTATCTACAATTTAATTGAAATTGAATACCTCAAAGAACTATCAGAAGACATCACTGCTGATTCAACTGATAAGTTTGAAGCAACTCTTAAAGAGTTGGCATGCTCATATCTTCACGGAATAGTTGCCCGGGCTAAAGTCCTCCCATATACTGATGTCATAAGATGGGTTGTGGAAAAAATTCCAATTATAAACAGAACCTTTTGCACAACTGATGGGAGGACATTTGGCTCATTTTAGCCAAATGATCTAAGGAATATGTATCACTTTCTTGAGCTTGAAAAACAGTACAACAAAGCCTTTCTTAAAGAGTTTGCAAAAGAAAATGAGTCAGAATCAGATCCGATTAAGAAATGGAGACATTTCCCGAGAAGCACAAGCATCATCGGGTAAGTACTCTATGGACTCATTGGCTTCTCCTTACTGTTATGTCGGGGCTATGATGTGTAGAATATGGGGAATACATGACTCTGCTAAGTTTACTATAGAAATGGTCCCTCTAATGTAGGCGGAAATCAATGGCTACGTAATGGATTGGGCCAATATTTTATCTGAGAAGTTAGCCAAGCAATCCTAGAGTATAGAGCAAATGCATATCAAACTACTAGGACTATTCCCCCATTCTATTACAGTGCTTACATTATGTACATTGTTTGTTTCAATTCTAAATTTCCTTTGCTCAGGTGGAGATGGACCCCTGTAGACCCTAAGCCAATCCATATCTATCATGATCAGTTATGGAAAGAAAACTACAAAAAGCATTTGTACAAAGTCTACAATGGTTTTATGGTGCCTATTTATTACACTATTTTTGATAAGCCTGCCCCAAAGGTATCTCTAGAAGCAGAAATAGATTTAACAACAGTAGGCAGTTGGTTTGGGGAAGAAAAGTTCACTTATATAAGGCTTTTTGGTAGCCTTACAAAACCTCATGTCCTTCCACTATATGTGCCCAATAAATTGTTAGCCTGGGAATTAGCCTATCAAATAACAGTAGAAGGGACATCCAAAACCCTTAGAAATTCTAAGAAACAGGCATGGCCTACACTTCCTTTAAGATGCGGTGTTTTCACTCTTCATGATTACAAACATGCAAAAAATGAGGCAGGAAAAATACAAATGTTGAATCTTGCAACAATCGCCAATAGGAAATATGATCCAAGACAAGTTGCCTATAATGTTCTTGAAGAAGCCAAGCTTGCAAAGTTTGATCATGAGAAGGATGACTTCGATGATCTATTTTCCTCAGCCTAATCTTTATTTCAAGTTAAATCATTGGCTAGGATCAAATATCAAGATGAAGGATTAGAAGTGTTTAATAGGCTTAGAGAGAAAAGGTTGCAAACTATGCCTTTAGACCTCTTAGTCACCTATCCTAAAGCCTAGTCATTTGGTCAGGTTGAAAAAATAATTACTGGAAAGATTTCTGATGCGGAAAAGATCTCTGAACAGGAGAAGGAATAGAAACAGGAGTAGGAACAGAATTAGGAGCAAGAACAGATAATGGAACAGGGAAAAGATAGCCAACTCATAAATATAGATACTCAGATTGATCCCAAGCTTCTTAAAGAATGGCAACAGTTTGATTCCATCATAAACAATACTGAGACTTTACAGGGATTCAGCATGCCTCGAGTGACAACTGGTCACAAAACATCAACTAGTACGGTTCCAACTGAAGGAACCAGCGACCCACCCATCATTCAGAAAGATATGGAGATTATTCCAGAAAATCCATCTAACAAAATCATCCTACAGGTAGAAGACATACCACCTTTAGATGTCTTTTACAGCCCCAAACATAAGGTTGTAGTAAAAAGGCAAAGGAAAAAGAGAAAGTTTGATCAATCCTACTTTTACCTGCACAAACAGAAATGGCTAATGTGGTATGGAGAGAAGAAATTAATCCTTCCGAAGACCCAACAAAGCTCTCTCAATATGCCAGGGCATACTCAGCAGCTACTATGGATAAAGCATCAAAAGTTAGCAATTTACTCAAAGAAAAAGGTCAGACAATTGTTTCACTGGAAGCACAAATATCCGAAAAGGAACAAAGAATAGAGTAGTTGGAACAACAGTTAGCAGCGCAACAGTAATCAAATAACCAGCTAAATGAGAAATTACTCAAGGAGAAGTAAAGGATAGACCAAAGTGCAGTACATAAACAAAAATAATTATCCTTAGCATTGGCCAAGCTAAAGACAATGAATAAGAAATTGAGCAAAACAAAAGATGAAGAAATCGCTCAACTGACTCAACAAATAGAAAAGATCAAAAGTCTTCCTCAACTAGCAGAGTTTAGATCCTAAGCTCTCTAGATCAATAGGGCATTGATTAAACAATTAAATTTACTATGCCATAATATTTCTCTTGCTGAGCCCCTCTGTGAGATTTCTTCTTCAATGATTGACAAATCAGTTGATGCAAGGCAGAATTTGGAACAGGCCAATGAGATATTGAGAGACTTTCTTGCCTGGCAAGAAACTAATGAAGGGAAAGCTACAAATCTACCTAAAATTCTAGAATCACACAAAGAAATTTTTTTCCTAGAATGGAAATCCCAATTGATGAAAGCAGAAAGGGCAACTTCAAGATGTAGATCAGTGACTGGTAATTTGATTGAATTAATTAACGATACTCTTTATGTGTCTAATTGGATTTCAGAGTGCATTCTAGGTAAATTTCCATCAGCTAAAGCACTAGAGCAGTCATGCAAGAAATATTTAGAAAATAAGGAAAGATTAATTTTGGGCATCCAAAGTTTAACCTGGGACACCTTTTGGTTCTTCCTGGTTAAACCACATAGTCAAAAAGTAGCACTGAAATGTTTAACCGATGCAATCGATTACATGATTCCCGAAATTCATGATGCTATGTATTCAGCCCAACTGCATTCACGTCTGAGTCACCCTCTAGAAGTGCAACCAATGCTTGCTATATGCCAACTCAAACCAAAGGATGCTCGGCCAAAATACTGAATCAATGCTACCAAATGCAAGTCTGCCTATTGCAAGGAGATTTTCATGATTTGGTTATACCATATCATAGCATTTATATTTTCATAATCAGTTAGCTTAAATAGTATTTATAGACCCCTTCATGTATTTAGAAAGGGTTCTAAATTTTCTTATAAAACTTGGATCGAGAGTCACACTATTGTGCTTCCGATATATATTTTTTATGAAGACTGGGCCTATATTCTGAATTTTAATGAAGAATTCTTTGATGAGATATGCACTATTGCTTTTTGTGAGAGTATTTCTAAGTTGGAAGACAGGATCTGAATGCAATTGATATCAGAAGGGATTTGAATTACATATGGTACTACTATCTATGTCTTTGCTCCATTCTTTTATATGAATCAACGTTTATTTAATCTTGCTATCATTTGATATATGTGTGTTTTAACAATAGTCCTTATCTTATCACTATTGAATGTTTAAGGAATGTTATTATTTCAATTGTATTTATGTCAATGATATATAAAGAATAGTGTAATAATGTTTTAATTATTACTTTGTTCAACTATTTGAGCAAAGTAATTATCATATGAATGAATGCATGTATTTATCAATGGAGTCATCTATATGCCTATTTGTAGATAAATATCATCAAAAGTTGCACTGAAGTGGAAATTTCCCGGGATAGATTAGTTGTTTATAATTTTACATTTTATAATAAATCATCCATCATTATCATTAGATAATAGAAAATCAATCACTTATCCATCCTATTTACAAATCATTGGGAAACTGATCCCATTATATCCAGTCGGAGCCACCACACCAAACGGAAAAGGAGTTGGCTTTAAGGTTCGGACCAGGTGGTTTTCCCTGATGTTGATGCAATGATTTCGAGGCATCAACATTTTTGGTGCTAGAAGGAGGGAATAAACTGTGAATGGCAAGAAAACCCAAACCTACAACCCATTCTGAGAGTAAATCTCCCTCCACCTCACCTCTGACTTCTCCTTTGCATGCTGGAACTCCAGTCTTCAAAGGAGAAGAAGAGAGAACAACTACCACTGCTCAACCCCAACACATCTCAGATAGATTAAGTCTTAAATCTATTGAAGTACAGTCTCTTATCCATAAACTTCAAGGCTTCTCAATCTCACCACAGAAATTTGAGGTATCTCAAGGCAGTGTGACTTTGCAATTTGTTCCTTCTCACCCCCTCACCAGACTTTAGAGTGAAAAGCTTGGTATTGAATCTACTGAGTTGCCTTTACCTAAAAGGAAATGGGCAAAGAAAACAACTGAAGGATCTGATAGTGAGACTATCTCATCATCATCCTCCATTTCATCTTCTGCATTGCAAATTCAACCATCCACTCCTCAATTACAAATTGTTGTTCAACAGGGATCTGGAACTTCAAAAACTCAACCCCCTCAAACTTCAATATCTGCTCCTTCCCAATCATCTGGAACTTCATCGGAAATATCATCTAGTACTAGTTCTACAATGACTCAAAATCCATGGAATAATCCTGGTGCAGTCACCATGCCTACACCATTAAACCAACTGCCATCACATCCTGAAAAATGGTTGCCAAAATTTAATCCATATGTAGGGATACTAGCCGATGAGCACATTAATAATTTTATGTTAGAAGTTAATTTGAAAGGAGTTACAGAGGAAGATGTCATTGTTAGGCTTTTCCCTTATACCTTGCAAGGTTCAGCTGGGTCTTGGTATTTTTCCTTACCCTCAGGATCCATTACTAGTTGGAACATTTTTCAAGAACAGTTCTTGACTAAATACAATGATGACAGATCTCTAGCGACCTTAATCAATGATCTTTCGAATCTTAAGATAGAATCCAAAGAACCTATAAAAGAGTTCAATTCACGATTTAGTAAACTCTTGAATAAGATCCCAACTGCCTCTAAACCTAGTGAAAAAATCATAAGCAAATGGTATATAACAACTTTACCTTCAAATATAGCTATCTTTGTAGATAGGGCTAGAAAACCAACTCTAGCAAAAAACATGAAAGAGGCACTTGCTGTATAGAAACGCATTATTGCTTTAAAAAATAAGGTTGTGCTTGAAGACAAAAAATCCAAAAAAGTCTCTTTCAAAGATGATTCAAAGATGAAAATGGCTAAATATCCATATGATATGGAGGGTCTCCAAAAAGTCCTCAAGACTATGTCAAATAAAATGGTAGAAATCAAAAAACAAGTAGCTGAGACTTCAACCAGAAGGCCATTTAGAAACTCCAAGAAACCCAAATCAAAGCCACCAAATGCTATATCCAATGTAGACTCAAATCCCGAAGAAGAATAAGAAGAAGGAGAAGAAACAGTCTTATCATCTGAAGAACACGAAGAAGATGAAAATGTAGAATGTCATGGGATGTGGGACTTTATTTTGCCTAATTCTGATACAGAAAATGAACAGGAAGCTTTCCCTGTAACTACCAGGAGTAAGGGTACTCCTAAACCTGTTCAAATAACTCAGAAGAAAAGGAATACAGGTACTGCTACTAAAGAAAAAGTTCCCACAAAGAAATCCACAATTATACCTTCTCAAAATCAGTCATCAACTTCAAATCCACCTCCAACATCTAAAACATTAGTAGTTACAGATTCTATGGACTACAACATTATTGAAGACATGAAGAAAACAAAGGAAAATATCATTATGTTTGAGCTTATTAAACTCAAACATCAACAAAAATTGTTGCTTAAGGAGTTAAATGTTGTACCTTCTACTCTCTTCCAAACGTTGTATTATCCAAAGCTGCTAATGAAACAGGTAAACCACCTCTTGGTAGAGTAGAAGCTACTGATGTTGTTTTAATCAGAGATAGATCAAATTCCCATACGCCTTCGTTCCTTCTAACCTATGAGATCTATAATAGAAATCTACAAAATTGTTTGATTGACTCAGGGGCTTCCTCGAATATAATGCTAGCTTTAGTTTGTTCTAAACTGAACATTGAACCCCAAAAGTTAGCAATTCATATTGTCCAGTTGGATAGAACAAAGGTCCAAGTTTTAAGAGAAATCAACTCAGTTACTATTAGGTTATCAGCTGATCCAAGAATAGTTCAGAGAATTGATATTTTAATCGCTGATATACCTGAATTCTATGGTTTGATTTTGAGTAGAGACTAGTATGAAAAACTTCATGGTTATATTTCCATCAATTGGTCTCATATGTGGTTGCCTTATAAAGGAAATCCAAATCAGATCAAGATTGATCGGGAGAAATACATGACCCATACTGTTACTGTGTTTGAACAAGAAAATCAAACAATAACATTAAATAACAACATTTTGGGGAATTACCCATATGAATCATTCTTTGGCAATTTTACTACTCAACCATCACCCTTCTCAGTTAATCATTTCACATATCAAATCGAAAATTTTTCACAAACAGATACATCAAGATGTGTTAAAATTGTTGAGGAAACTGTAAATAAAACTGTAGATAAATCTTTGTTTTGGTCATTATATTTTGATGGGCCTTAGTCTAGTGAAGGTGGGGGAGCAAGATGTATTCTAGTTAGTCCCGAGGGAGAAAAGACCATGTTATCATGTAGGTTAGAATTTGAATGCACAAACAATACGGCTGAATATGAAGCCTTGATTCAAGGACTTTACAAAGCAATTGGTCTTAAGGTTCAATATTTGAAAGTGTTCAGTGATTCGGAAATTGTTATAAAACAAGTCAAAATACTATTCATTGCCTTTCCAGTCACCTTAAACACTATTAGTCTTTGCTACAGGACCTTATATCTCAATTTTTAGCATTCAATATTTCTCCCATCCCTAGATCCCAGAATACAACAGCAGATTTGCTAGCTAATGTTGCTTCCAAGCTCCTTCCATCTGAAGATTATAGCTTAGATAGATTCTTTGTAGAGATAATTTTTAGACCATCAATTCTTGATAATGTCACTAATTGGCGAGTATTCAATCACGATGAAGACATTTTAAATTTTCTAACTTCTAACAAGTCCTATGATGATCAAATTATTGATGAAAATGACCATGACCTTCAAATGAAGGAAAAGTTTGAAGAGAGCTCAATACCTAAACTAGTGGTCAAGCTTGAAGATCTTTCTGATATCAAAGACAGATTTAAACAAGTTACCAATTCAAAGCTCCAAAGTTCTACTTTGAGATTTGAATTGATAAACCTTGGTACTGAGCATAATCCACAAAACATCAATCTGGGATTAGGGCTTTTCTCAGAAGAAATAATTGCATTCATTATATTATCTCATGAATATAAAAATGTCTTCGCTTAGAAATATGATGATTTGAAAACATACGATACATATATCATACAACATACTATTCTAATGCTCTCTGAACAAAAACCACTACAATAGAAATTAAGATTCATCCTAACTTAGAGAGTCAAATAAAAGCCGAATTAAACAAACTCTTAAAAGCTAAGATAATTTTTCCTGTTAGACATTCAAACTAGGTATCCAATATGGTACCAGTACGAAAGAAAAATGGTGACATTAGAATTTGTATCGATTTCAGAAATCTTAACAAAGCAAGTCAAAGGGATAACTTCCCTTTACCTACCATGGAACAAACACTCCATTCAGTAGCAGGTTCTGAACTGATGTCCTTCTTATATGGCTTTTCAGGCTATAACCAAATTTTGGTACACTGTGATTACAGACTCAAGACTACTTTTAGAACCAAGTGGGGAACTTATGCCTATCAAAAAATTCCTTTCGGATTAATCAATGCTGGACCTATGTTCCAAAGAGCAATGGACATAGAATTCAAAGGATTGATCAATAAATTAGTAGTTGTCTATTTAGATGATATTACTGTGTTCTCCATGAAAATATCAAACCATTTGCATGATCTGAAAAAAATCTTTGAACATTGCAAAAGTTATGGTATCTCACTTAATCCAAAGAAGTCTTTTTTTGCTCTTAATCAAGGTAAGCTCTTGGGCTTCATTGTTTCAAAGGATGGTATTTATATTGATCCAGAAAGAATAAAAGAGATTTTTGACATTCCATTCCCTCATAATAAAAAATCCATGCAATCATTTTAGGTCAAATTAACTTTGTAAAAAGATTTGTACCAGATTTTTCACAGATTATTTTACCATTACAAACTATGATTAAGAAAAATTCAGTGTTTAAATGGGGGCCTGGAGAAAAAGAAGAATTTGATTCCATCAAACAATCAACTATAAATGCCCCTGCTTTAAGCACTCCTAATTTTTCAAATCATTTCATGTTATATACTCTTGCATCTGATTCATCTTACGCAGTAGTGCTGACGCAAATTACAATCAAAATTTAGAAGCACCAATCTCATTTTATAGTTCAAATCTTCAAGGTGCTGAACTTAATTACTTGGAAGTTGAAAAGAAAGCCTTTGCTGTATACAAATCCATTAAACACTATAGACCCTTTCTCTTAAAAGCTCACACAAAAGTTATAGTTCCTTTTTTAGCGGTAAGACAGTTACTAGTTCAAAGGGAATTAGGAGAAAAGAGAGAAAATTGGGTCACAACATTACAAGAATATGACTTGGAAATCAAACCAGCAAAGATTGTCAAAGGCCAAGGTTTCTGTAGGTTGCTAGCAGGAGCTTCTAATATTCAAGAACCTGAAGGTACAAAAGATACTAAAGAAATCAATTAGATAAGTACCACCAATCCTGAATCCCAATACACAGATATGCTCCTTCTAATCTTTCTTATAAAAACAAGCATGCCATATGAATGAAAGAAAAAAACTTCATAATTATAGGTGATGTATTGTTTAAACAAAATTATGATTCAATTTTGTTAAGATGCTTAGAAAAACCTAAAGCACAAAATGTCTTGCAGGAGCTACATGATGGACCAGCAGGGGGACATTTTGGAGCAGATACAACAGCTCACAAGATCATTCATGCTGGGTATTATTGGCCTACCTTGTTTAGAGATACTCATGAATATGTAAGGAAATGCCAAAGTTGTCAAACTACTAGTGGAAGACAAAGGAAGCCAGCTTTCCCTTTGCAACCAGTCAACACTGAACAACCTTTTGAACAATTGGGTCTGGATATCATTGGAGAATTCGTGCGACATTCATCCAAACAACATAGGTATATTCTTACATCCACTGATTACTTTAATAAGTGGGTTGAAGCAATTCCTTTAAAGACAGTAAACTCTGAGGCAATCATTGAATTCATAGATCAGTTCATCATCTAGGTTTGGTGTCCAAAATCTTCTTTTTTTTATAATGCATCTTACTTCTCTGGAAATTCTATATTTGAGTTTGCTATCAAAAGAGTACTTAATTTGAAATATTCTGCAAACTACTACCCTTAGGGTAATGGTTTAGAAGAATCCACCAATTAAAATCCTATCAAAATCATTAAGAGAACTATCGAGCAGAATCATAAAATTGGCATAAATCTTTGATATTTGCACTTTGTTCTGACCGACTAACACAAAAGGCCTCCATTGGAACTTCTCCATTTAATCTAGTGTATGGAAAGGAAGTTGTCATACCAACAAACTTAGTTCTTCCATCACTAGCTTTAATGCAATTTATTGAAGAAAGTCCCTCATCTTCTGTTCAATTAAGACATAATCAGATCCTAAAACTAGAAGAAGAAAGGGAGAAAGCCTGAATGATACATGCAAAACATCAGTAGATTATTAAGTCATCTTTTGATACAACTTCAACTAGCTGAAAACATTTTTAATTTGGTGATTTAGTTTTGAAGTGGGACAAAGCCCATGAGGATAAAGGAAAACACACTAAGTTCCAGAAAATGTGGCTTGGACCATTCCAAATCAACAAGAAGATAGGCCCTTCTACATTCATGTTGCAAGATATTTCAGGAAAGAGAGATTCTCTTCCTATCAACGGCCTTATTCTGAAAAAATTATTCAATTGAGGAGGTAACCCCTTCTCCCTTTGTAAATATTCTATTTTCAACAGGATTTGTGTGAGTAAATTAGTTTATTTTCCTAGCAAATAAATTGTGAAAAGCCTTCCATTAGTCTTTACTATATTGAAAAGGTTACTCAAAAGAAAATAATTTTAATATTTACTTTTAAGAAATGGAAGCCTCAAAGAAAAAAGAAAATTCTAGGAAATTAGATATAATTAGATTCTGAAAACCCCATTTTATTTTTGTGAAATCTTCTCAAAACTTAGAAATATTGTAAATCATTTTAAAGTTTTCGAAGCCTGAAAACGGTTATCAATACAAAACAGGGATTGATTCAATCTTAACATCTTCAACTCTTACCCTGTCACCCATGTTCTCTTAAGGAGAAAATTGTTCATCCCATCCATCAAAGTTAATAATTACTCAGAGTGTAATTCTAAAATATATTTGATATAAAAGATAAGAGGTCTTATTACAAGCCTGCTTACCATGATCATAGGGGAATAATTCAACTAACATTACCAACACTGCATACCAAAATAGAGTAATGGCTTATAATCATAAGACAAGGGGTCTCATTACGAGCCAACTTGTTCAGTTAAATTACAATCAGTGAATGACATTATCAATAGCTAGCCACCAAACCAGGACAATGGCTTTTTATCTTACAAAATAGAGAAAAAAAGAAGATGCAATACAAAAAATATGGAAACATATCTTTTGGATTCATTCTTTTTAATTATACTCTGTAATGGATGGAATAATGAATGATCAAATGGTTAAAAGGTAACCTTGTCGAAACTATAAATGTTTGCTGGCAGCAGAGGTTCTACCTATGACAAAGGAGTCATTATAAAAGCTAAGTTGGAAAAGTCTTTTTTTTTTATCATTATTAACCAATTAAGGTTTACTTAAAGCTTAGAATGTCTTTAATTTTAGGAAGAGAAGGAAATAGAAAAAATAGTTATCATTACTTTCAGAATCTATGATTATCTAGTTATATTAGATTTTCTCTATCAATTAAGGTTTTCAAATTAAAAAAGTTAAAGTATTATTTTACTTTCTCAGAGATAACTGTTTCTCCCAGTGAATCGCCAATTGTTGTGCTAATCAACAACCCCCCATTTCTTAAAAAAATGTTACATAAAATTTAAATAAGAAATGGGTCCCTTAATAAGATTTCTGTGTTCATGAATAAAATTGGTATTAACCCATCATAAAAGAAAATAGCTTATTAAAAAGCTTAAGGTAAATTAATCATTTGGCAAGCTCTTTTGAATAAGAATAAAAGCGTGACTTTAAAAAATATTATAAAACCCTTCGTTACTATGATAAAGCGATTGGAAAATTGCATATCGCAATAACAAAGGAAACATAGACAAAGCCACAATATGACATTACCCATTTCCTCTGATCCGAAAAGGAAATCCCAATTGGATATCTGAAAGGCCAAATGCTAAGCGCAATATAATGGATCCCTTTAAATTCCTCTGATGCGATAAAACATATCGCAATCGACAAATTGGCAATGACAAAAATAAGCCAACTCATAATTGGATGCAGGCTCAAATCCTCTGTTGCAATAAACATATCGCAATCAGCAATCGGTGAAATCTCATTGACAGAACAATAAAGCCTAACTCCATTCCCAATTGCGATATATTTATTAGGCACGCATCTCAAGGATATATTTAAATTAAGTTTGCATGCATTATATCACTTAAACGAAAATCGGAGATATTCAAAGCAAGTGTTAAAGCCTTTCCCTTGATATTCTCGATCGCCGATTTGCGATTTATCAATGATCATCCATCAAACAAATCTAAGGCATGCTTCAATTTATCATTTGGCATATAAGCAACGTCATGGGCATTTAAAACCATTTTTACCATGATTGACAGGTTAAACGGCTATTCAATGAAGCAGTTAAGGGTAGATCTTCTCTTTAGATTTCATTTGTGCAACCTTTAACTATATCCCATTACCACTTGTTGATGGACGTAACTCCTTTTTCATTACCATATTGGTCTGTTACAGTATTTCTCTGTATCATGGTTTTGCAATCACTTGTGCCGAATTCCGCTAAGAATAGAAATCTAAAGCAAAATGGGAAGGAAGTCAAAGAAATCCATAGCAGCAGCTCCTGTAGTAGTAGCTTAGCCAACCAAAGATCATGAACCAAGTAAAAAACGATTAATATCAGACACGACATGTCTCGGACTAGGAAATACTAGCTGGGAAGGTATCTACAATTTAATTGAAATTGAAGACCCCGAAGAACTATCAAAAGACACCACCACTAATTCAATTGATAAGTATGAAGCAACTCTTAAAGAGTTGGCATGCTCCTGTCTTCACAGAATAGCTTCCCGGGCTAAAGTCCTCCCATATATTGATGTCATAAGATGGGTAGTGGAAAAAATTCTAGTTACAAACAGAACCTTTTGCACAGCTGACGGGAGGATATTGGGCTCATTTCAGCCCGATAATTTAAGAAAAATGTATCACTTGCTTGAGCCTGAAAAGCGGTACAACAAAGTCTTTCTTGAAGAGTTTGCAAAAGAAAATGAGTCAGAATCAAAACCAATTAAGAAATGG
The DNA here is from genome assembly GCA_000404065.3 of Pinus taeda. Taxonomy (NCBI): domain Eukaryota; kingdom Viridiplantae; phylum Streptophyta; class Pinopsida; order Pinales; family Pinaceae; genus Pinus; species Pinus taeda. Next base: position 92,205 of record APFE031445688.1, read on the forward strand.
AGACATTTTCCATAGAAGCACAAGCATGAATCATCAGGTAAGTACTCTGTGGACTCATTGGCTTCTCATTATTGTTATGTTGGGGCTATGATGTGTAGAATATGGGGAATACATGACTTTGCTAAATTTACTATAGAAATGGTCCCTCTAATGGAGGTGGCAATCAATGGCTACGTCATGGATTGGGCCAATATTTTATCTGACAAGTTAGCCGCAGAAATCCTAGAATATAGAGAAAATGCATATCAAAATAGTAGGACTATTCCCCCATTCTATTACAGTGCTTACATTATGGACACTATTTGTTTCAATTCTAAATTTACTTTTCTTGGGTGGAGATGGACCCCTGTAGACCCTAAGCTAATCCATATCTATCATGATTAGTTATGGAAAGCAAATTACAAAAACCATTTGTACAAAATCTGCAACGATTTTATGGTGCCTATTTATTACTCTATTTTTGATAAGCCTGCCCCAAAGATATCCCCAGAAGCAGAAACATATTTAATATTAGTAGGTAGTTGGTTTGGGGAGGAAAAGTTCACTTATATAAGGCTTTTTGGTAGCCTTACAAAACCTCATGTCATTCCGTTATATGTTCCCGATAAACTATTAGCCTAGGAATTAGCCTATCAAATAACAATAGAAGGGACATCCAAAATCCTTAGAAATTCTAAGAAACAGGCATGGCCTGCAATTCCTTTAAGATGCGGTGTTTTCACTCTTCATGATTACAAACATGCAGAAAAGGAGGTAGGAAAAATACAAATGTTGAATCTTGCAACAATCCCCAGTAGTCAATATGATCCAAGAAAAGTTGCCTATAATGTTCTTGAACAAGCCAAGCTTGCAAAGTTTGATCATGAGAAGGATGACTTCGATGATCTATTTTTCTCAGCCGGATCAAATATCAAGATGAAGGATTATAAGTGTTTAATAGGCTTAGAGAGTAGAGGTTGCAAACTCTGCCTTTAGACCTCTTAGTCATAGATTCTAAAGCCCAGTCATCTGGTCAAGTTGAATAAATAATTACTGGAAAGATTTCCGATGGGGAAAAGACCTCCAAACAGGAGCAGGAACAGAAATAGGAGCAGGAACAGAAGCAGGAGCAAGAACAGATACAGAAAGAGGGAGAAGATAGCCAACTCATAAATATAGATACTCAGATTGACCTCAAGCTTCTTCAGGAATGGCAACAGTTTGATTCCATCATAAGAAATACTAAGACTTTACAGGGATTCAACATGCCTGGAGTGACAACTAGTCACAAAACATCAACTAGTATGGTTCCAACTGAAGGAACTAGCGGCCCACCCATCATTCAGAATGATATGGAGATTATTCTAGAAAATCCACCTGACGAAATCATCCTACAGTTAGAAGACATACCACCTTTAGATTTCTTTTACAGCCCCAAACATAAGGCTGTAGTAAAAAGACAAAAGAAAAAGAGAAAGTTTGATCAATCCTCTCTTTTACCTGCACAAACAGAAATGGCTAATGTGGTATGGAGAGAAGAAACTAATCCTTCTGAAGACCTTACAAAAATCTCTCAATATGCCAGGGCATACTCATCAACTACTATGGATAAAGCGTCAGAAGTTAGAAATTTACTCAAAGAAAAAGATCAGACAATTATTTCACTGGAAGCACAAATATCTAAAAAGAAATAGAGAATAGAGCAGTAGGAACAACAATTAACAGCGCAGCAGTAGTCAAATAACTAGCTAAATGAGCAATTGCTCCAGGAGAAGCAGAGGATAGACCAAAGTTAAGTATAGAAACAAAAAGAATTATTCTTAGCATTGGCCAAGCTAAAGACAATGAGTGAGCAATTAAGCAAAATAAAAGATGAGCAAATCGCTCAACTGACTCAAAAAATAGAAAAGTTCAAAAGTCTTCCTTAACCAACAGAGTTTAGATTCGAAGCTCTCCAGATCAATAGGGCATTGATTAAACAACTAAATTCAGTATCCCATAATATTTCTCTTATTGAGCCCCTCTGTGAGATTTCTTCTTCAATGATTGACAAATTAGTTAACACAAGGCATAATTTGGAATAGGCCGATGAGATATTGGCAGACTTTCTTGCCTAGCAAGAAACTAATGAAGGGCAAGTTGCAAATCTACCTAAAATTCTAGAATCACACAAAGAAATTATTTTCCTAGAATGGCAATCCCAATTGATGAAAGAAAAAAGGGAAACTTCAAGATGTAGATCAGTGAATTTTAATTTGATTGAATTAATTATCGATACTCTTTATCTATCTAATTTGATTTCAGAGTGCATTCCAGGTAAATTTCCATTAGCTAAAGCACTGGAGCAGTCATGCAAGCAGGATTTAGAAAAGAAGGAAAGATTAATCACGGGCATCCAAATTTTAACCTAGGACAACTTTTGGTTCTTTCTGGTTAAACCACATAGTCAAAAAGCAGCAATGAAATTTTTAACCGATGCAATCAGTTACATGATTCCCGAAATTCATGATGCTACATATTCAACCCAATTGCATTCACATCTAAGTCACCCTCCAGAATTGCAACCAATGCTTGCTATATGCCAGCTCAAACCAAAGGATGATCGGCCGAAACAATGAATCAATTCTATTGACTGCAAGCCTACCTATTTGAAGGAGATTTTCATGATTTGGTTATACCATATCATAGCACTTTTATTTTCATAATCAGTTAGCTTAGATAGTATTTATAGAACCTTTCATTTCTTTTGAAAGGGTCCTAAATTTTTTTATAAAACTTGGATCAGGAGTCACACTATTGTGCTTCCGATATATATTTTTTATGAAGACTAGGCCTATATTCTGAATTTTAATGAAGAATGCTTTGATGAGATATGCACTATTGCTTTTTGTGAGAGCATTTCTATGTTGGAAGACATAATCTGAATGCGATTGATATCGGAAGGGATTCAAATTACATATGGTACTATTATCTATGTCTTTGATCCATTCTTTTATATGAACCAACGTTTATTTAATATTGCTATCATTTGATATATGTATGTGTTTTAACAGCAGTCCTTATACTTATCACTATTGAATGTTTAAGGAATGTTATTCTTTCAATTGTATTTATGTCAATGATATATAAAGAATAGTGTAATAATGTTTTAATTATTACTTTGTTCAACTATTTGAACAAAGTAATTATCATATGAATGAATGTCTTTATTTATCAATGGAGTCATCTATATGCCTATTTGTAGGTAAAGATCATCAAAAGTTGCACTAAAGTGGAAATTTCCCGGGATAGATTAGTTGTTTATAATTTTAAATTTTAGAATAAATCATCCATCATGATCATTAGATAATAGAAAATCAACCACTTATCCATTCTATTTACAAATCATTTGGAAACTGGTCCCATTATATCCAGTTGGAGCCACCACATCAAACGAAAAAGGAGCTGCCTTTAAGGTCCACACTGGGTGGTTTTCCCCGATGTTGATGCAACAATTTTCAAGGCATCATCAAAATTTTATTTCACTTGTTTTATATGACATGTGTTGCTAATGGGAATGTTCTTATTTACTATGAAATGCATGTGAATGATTGAATGATAAATATGCATGGGTGGGAGTCTTAATGCTCCTTGTAACTTTGTTATACTTATGAAAATTAGTTGTGGCTCCTTGAGAGGTTTCCATTCTCTTTTATACTAGTTGAGGGACCCATGAAAAAGCCTTGAAATTTATCCTAGAGGGAATTGTGTCTGAGAGCCACTATTAATTAATTAAAGCTTAGGAGGGTTATTCTTAAATACATCAATATCTATATTAAGGTAGAGAAGAGCATTAATTAAGCTTGGGAGTGATAGGCCTATACATACATATATATATATATATATATGGAATATAGACGAGTCTTGTTTAAGCTTAGGAGAGATAGGCTACAATGGTTGTGTAGAGAGAGTCTCAACTTATATACATATATATGGAGCTTAAGAGGGATAAGTACCAATATTCGATTATGTTTTGAGGGCATTCCTGTTAAGATAAACATGTTAAAGCTTAGGAGGGATCACAACCTTGAGATTAATGGAGCTAAGAGATAGAATGGTGTCTATCAATAGATGAGAGAATGTTAATCTTACCGCAGCCAAGCGATTTTATCTCCCACACATAGCATGTATTAACATTCAGGGTAAGGTGAGAGACATTAGCTAGACATCATCTCAGATTGAGATCATCTTGGACCTCGGAGGTGGCATGTAGTGTGCATATCATAAAATGGGAAATGAGAGATGGAAATTGAGATGGAAAAGTATCTATTAATTGATGAGTGGTTTATCCGTGGCTGAATAGGTTGAGGGCTATGAAAATCATTTGGAGGCCCAAACATAGGTCCATGCCTGAATTACCTTAGTAGATTTGGATTTTAAGGGTGTTTGGACTTCAAAGGTGAAATGCATGTTTAACAAGCCTTAAGTGTTGAAGGTATGAATTTTAGGTGTGACCTGGTGGAGTTTGGAGTTTGAATTTGTTTGGGGCCCAACAAGTTTTGGTAAGTGTTTCCTTGCTTCGAGGTAGAAGGCCAAAAAAATTCTTATAACGACAATTTGTCATTGAACACACTCAGGGCCAATTAGGTGGGACCAGGATGAGGTCTATGTGGCATAATGAAGTGTAAGGGAGCTGATGTGGGATGAAGAAGGCATGAAATGTGGTAGGTATGAATGGCCAATTTTGAGGACCAAATGTCCTATATCGGCAAACCATGTGACATCCTTAGAGAAGGCTATGTGGTAGATGTCACGCCAGTGTCACATAATCCTCTAGCATTTAGTGTTCAGGGTTGAATGGGTTGATAATTTTGCAAGGCATTTGAATCACAAATGTGGGCCTACTTACAAACAAATTTAGTAGTTCAAAATTTGAGGCATTGAGTATAAATTTATGTGTTTCCCTATTGAGGGAACAAACTTGAATAAATTATTATAACATATTTTATTTGTAAAACATTTTCTGGGGCTAGTCGGTGGGATCTATGTAGAGAGTTCACATGGCCAACGCTATGTGGGCATACCCATTGTCTTAACAAGATGTATAGTGGGGTTTTGTAGGATGTGGCCTATCATGTAGGACTCCCTCTTGACAAAGCCTTTACCAATATGTCAACATCTTGTTCCTCCGTCCAAATGTATTGTAGCAACATTATCCTCCTCTGCACACAGTCCCATAAATGATGACACTAGATATCTATGTGCTTGGATTGATCTTGAAATATTAGATTCTTAGAGAGATTAATGCAACTCTGATTATCACAATAGATCAGAGTTAGATCCATCTCATGACCAAATAGTACCACATGTATCTTTCTCATCCAAATTGCCTCACATGATGCTTGACATGAAACCATGTATTCAACTTCTACTAAGCTAAGTCACACAACCCTTTGCTTCGTGCTATACTAGGAAATTTCTATGGACCCAACACTGAAAATTCCACCTGATGTAATATTTTTTTTTTATGGGATCCCTACCCAATTTGCATATATGAAGCCACACAACTTCACCCACTCTATCCATTTGTACCATAATCCATACTAGGTAGTGCCTTTGAGGTACCATAAAACATTATTAGTTTCCTTCCAATAAAATTTGGTTAGCCTAACCATGCTTGGTTCAGCTAGTTGACTGCATAACGCATATCTAGTCATGTGTTCAAGAGATACATCAGTGAACTCACTAGTTGTCGGTAAATGTTAGCATCAACCTCTTCACTTGAAGTGGCATTATCCTACCTCCAGTTGGTTGCTAGAGGTGTTTCCATGGGATTACAACCCTCCATGTAAAATCTTTATAGTATCTCGATGGCATACATTCCTTAAGAGACAAACAATTCAATATAAATGGGTCTTGGGAGTGTAGAGGAACAATCAACCTTATGACCTAGGCTCCATGTAGTAATGGGTCCCCCAGAAAATCCTTTTGCGTCTATATGACTGAAAGACCAATATTTCAAGAATGAGTTTAGAATTGACTCTGCATTTCAACCCAAGGTCATCATCTCTTGCAACATGACAATATCCATATTGATACAATATAGGTTCCATTTCAGGGTTGGTTTTTTTGGGGAGCCCCAAAATATATATAATTTGAAAGGAAATATAATCATTCAACACTCCTCATGGGGCATCCTTCACTCTAAGTACCCCATATATGGTGTTTTGTTTTCCCATTCTAATATCCTCCCCTTCCTTCCAATGATCCTTCAAGTTGTTGGATTTCCTACCTACATATCTAGGTAGAGGAGAGTTTGCTACTAATCCCCCTCTGCAAGTCACAAGTGGAGAAGGTTTTATTCAAGAATGTAGAGTGTAAGACTTGCAACCTTTTACAGGGGGTCTGGAAATAATGTATCTCTATGAGTGTTATGGGGACTCAAACAATAAGTTTGAATAAGAAACCATAGTCAAGGACTGAGGAAGGATGCTAGCTTCCAATGTCCCATATTCCATTCTTGGGGAGAGCATAGATGATAGAGTGTCTGAACGCAAATGAACAAAAGGATCAGAAATAGTGATAACATTATCAAGAGAGGTGTGATGATAAATTAAGTGAGAATTCCCTTTAGGCTTCAAAGTTATGCATGCAATAAGGGGAGATGTAGGCATATTTATTTTAGCCACATCATCCTTATTTGGAGATCCCATGTTGATAGGTGCATCCATTCTCGTGACGTTTGGCTCTGAAGAAAGGGTGTTCTCCACTGAATTTCACAATACCTTTGATGTCTTTCATACCCATATCTTTTTTGGAGGAAATATTTTTCCATAAGGCTTGTCACAATGTAGTATCATATGGCCTATCATTTTTCACTCGAAGCATTAGAAAGGAATTTTCCATAGTCAAATTTCTATAGCTAATTATGACATTAGAATTATAATTAAAAGTCTTTGACTAAACCCTCACCAATGTCAGCCTCTATCATGATCCAGGCACAAATATGATCCACCTTGGTAAATCAATCTTCCTTTAAGGAAACGAAATGACCGAGAAAGTTTCCAATTCTTATAAGACATTATCAAATATGGAAATGGAGTGGAAACCCTGGGAGAATAACCCATAAATTTTTGGCCTAGGACTAAATGATTGGCCCATCAGGGCCTGGGCATTTTCCTTTTTGCATAAATGACTGAGTTCCAAAAATTTCTGATTTAGTCACTTCTTCTACGAGTGAGTCATTCATTTCTTGAGATATCAACCCGAAGAAACAGATTGAGGGTCTCCAAGATTTCGAGAATAGGATATCCTGGGGATTGTGAGAAAATTCATTTAAAATGTTGAATTGCAACATTTGTGTTTTACTTGAAAGACTTATCTAGAGATCCATTTGCATCCTCTATTTTCTAGATGGTGTTAAATTTCTTCCTGTAATTTTCAAATTGTTGGAAGAATTTAGTGTTGGTATTCCCCTCGCGAAGCCAAGTGGCATGAATTTTATTCCTCCATAATTATTCCTCCCATGCTAATAATTCTCTCTTTTGGATCTCTAGAGACTTTAGTTGTTCCAATTCCTTGAAAAAGAAAAGATACATTTTTAGAAAAAATGTCAGTAATTTTGGACTTAATGTCTAACATAGAAGCCTCCTATGTTGTCTTAATTTCCTTTTCCATGGCATAATTTTATTTTCTATAGATCTAATATTGTTTGAGAATTAGATGGTGTTGGATAGATTTGCATCCTCATGCAGGTGAGCCAAATTATCTTCAACCAAATTTGAAAATACAAGATTTGTTGAACTTAAAAGGAGACGAGGGATTCTCATCTAGATTGTCAATCTTTAGTAAAGGTGGGAAGTGATCTAAAATATTACCCGCCTCCACCCAATATTTTAGGATACATTGTGATGATAAAAAATATTATGATACCAAAAATTGATCAAACCTCTTTAAAAAAAAACACCTTCCTTGACTCACATATTCCTCCACGTGGGGGAAGTTTTAATAGGAAAAATATCTACCAAACGCGAAGATTAAATAATGTTTATGAATAAAGATTCTAAAGGATCAGATTGTAGGATGGACCCCAAAACTTCTGAAATGGATGTTGTGAAATTTAAATTCCCATATAGAATATTGGGAGTTATAGACATAATGTAAGACTCTCAAATATTTTCCCAATGTGATTTCTTGTCACTCTAAGGTCCATCTATATTGAGAAAATTCCAAACCTTGTTGACCTTTTGTACTTCCAATTCAATAGAAATGGGTCTTGGGAGTGTAGATGAATAAACTACCTTATGATCTAGGCTCTATGCAGTAATGATTTGCTCAGAAAATTCATTTGTGTCTATAGAATTAAATGACCAACCTTTCCAAAATGAACATAGAATTGATTGCACATTTTGACTCAAGGTCATATTCTCCTACACACATGACAATGTCCTGATTGATACATCATAGGAACCACTTGAGGGCTAGTTTTTTCAATGAGCCTACAAATCTCTATATTTTGAAAGAATACAATCGTTTTGGCACCGCTCATGAGGCATCCTTCACTCTAAGTGCACAAGATATGGTGTTTTGTTTTCCCATTGTAATTTCCTCCTTTTCCTTCCAATTAGCCTTAAAATTGTTGGATTTCCTATCTAGATGGCTAGCTAGATGAGGGGTTGTTGCTAATCCCCCTCTACAAGTCACAAGTGGGTAAGATTTTGTTAGAGAACATAGAGTGTAATATTTGCGACTTCTTGTAGGGGGACTGGAAACAATATTTCTCCATGAGTGTGACGAGGAATCAAACATTGATTTTTAATAAGAAACTAGAGTTGAGGACCAAGGAAGGATGGTAGCTTCCAATGTCCCATATTCCATGATGGGAGGGAGCACAAGGGACAGACCGTTCGAAGACAAATGAATAATAGGATCATAAATAGGGATAATGTTATCAGAAGAGGGGTGAGGATAAATTAAGGAAACATTCATTTTAGGCTTCAATTTTATGCATGTAGTAAGAGGAGATGTAAAAATATTGATTTTAGACCCATCATCCTTATCAGTAGATCCCATGTCGATAGGTGCATCCATTCCATCACCTTCGGCTCCAAAGAAAGGGTGTTCTCCACCGAATTCTGCAAGACCTATGATGTTTTTCATACACATATATTTTTTGGAGCAATATTCCCCCCAAAGGCTTGTCACATTGCATTATTGTGTGGCCTACACTTTTGCATTCAAAGCATTGGAACGGAATTTTCCAGTAGTCAAATTTATAAAGTTAACTATGACATTGGAATTGTAATTAAAATTATTTGACTAAACCCTCACCAAAGTTAGCCTCTATCATGATTCAAGTGCACCTATGATACATATTGGTAAATAAATATTCCTCTAAGGAGATGAAATGACTGCTAAAGTTGCCAATTCTTATAAGACAATATCAAGTCTAGAAACGGAGTGACAACCTTGGGAGAATCACCCGAAATTATTTAGCTTAGGACTGAAATAAATGGCCCATTAGGGCTTGGTCACTTTCCCTTTTGCATAGATGATTGAGTCCCAAAAATTTCTAATTCAGTCTCCTCTTCTTCCAGGGAGACATTCATTTTTGGAGATACTGACCTAGGAAAGAGATTGAGGGTCTCCAAGATTTCAAGAATAGGATATCCTGGTGGTTTAGAGAAAATTCCCTTAAAATGTTGAACTGCAAAATATATGTTTTCCTTGAAAGACATGGTTAGGGATCCATTTGCATCCTCTGTTTCCTAGATGGTGTTAAATTTATTCATGTAATTTTCAAATTGTTGGAAGAATTTAGTGTTGGTATTCCCCTCCTGAAGCCAAGCGGCATGATTTTCTACATCCAAAATTCTTCCTCCCACGCTAGTAGTTCTATTTTTTGGATCTCTAGAGACTTCAATTATTCCAATTTTAGAAAATATGCTACCAATTTTGGACTTAGTGTTTAGCAAAGAAGCTTCCTATTTCTCTCTTAATATTCTTTCCCATGGATTAATTTTATTTTTTATAGATGCAATATTGTTTGATAATTAGATGTGTAGGATAGGTTTGCATCCTCATACAGGCGAGTGCAATTATATTCAACCAAATTTGGAAATACAAGATTTTTTGAACTTAAAAGGAGACGAGGGATTGTCATCCAGATTTTCAATCTTTAGGAGAGGTGGGAAGTGATATGAAATACTACCTCCCTCCACACAAGATTTAAGGATACATTGTGATGATAAAAAAAATAATGATACCAAAATTTGATCGAGCCTCTTTGAAAAAAACACTTTCATCAGCTAATATTCTTCCACACGGGGGGTAGTTTAATAGGAAAAATATACACCAAACGTGAAGATTCAATAATATTTATGAAGAAAGCTTATAAAGGATCAGATTTTGACCTCCAAAATGGATGTACTGAAATTTAAATTCCCATATAGAATATTGGGAACTCTAGACATAATTCCATACTCTCAAATATTTTCCCAATATGATTTCTTGTCATTTTAAGGTCCATATATTTTGAGAAAAATCCAAACCTCATTGATATTTTGTACTTCCAATTCAATAGAAATGGCTCTTGGGAGTGTAGAGGAACAAACTACCTTATGAGCTAGGCTCCATGCAATAATGAGTACCCTAGAAAATCCTTTTGCGTTTATAGAAATGAAAGACTAATCTTTCCAAAATGAGCTTAGAATTGACTGCACCTTTTGACTCAAGGTCATCATCTCCTATAACATGACAATGTTTGGATTGATACATCACAGGAGCCATTTGAGAGCTAGTTTTTTCAGGGAGCCCCCAAATATCTATAATTTGAATGACAATATAATAATTTTAGGACCCCTCGTGGGGAATACTTTGCTCTAAGTACACCAAAGATGATGTTTTGTTTTTCCAATGTAATTTCCTCCTTTTCCTTCCAATGAGCCTTCAAATTGTTGGATTTCCTACCTACATGGCTAGGTAGAGGAGGGTTTGTTGTTAATCCCCCTCTACAAGTCGCAAGCGGGAAAGATTTTTTTCAAAAACGTAGTGTAAGACTTGTGGCCTTCTGTAGGGGGATTGGAAATAATCACGTCTACTAAGGACTAAAATTTTTATATAGTCGAGAAATGGAGTGGCAACCTTGGGAGAATCACCTAGAAGATTTCAACACCCCTTGTGGGGCATCCTTCAATCTAAGTAACCTAGAGATGGTGTTTCACTTTCCTAGTCTAATTTCCTCCCTTTCTTTCTAATAAACCTTCAAATTTTTGGATTTCCTACCTATATGGATAGGTAGAGAAGGACTTGTTGCTAATCCCCCTCTACAATTTGCAAGTGGGGAAGGTTTCATTTGAGAACGTAGCGTGTAACACTTGCGACCTTCTCTAGGGGGAATGGAAATAATTTAGCTCTATGAGTGTGATGAGGACCCAAACAATGAGTTTGAATAAGAAACTAGAGTCGAGGACCAAAGAAGGATTGTAGCTTCAAATGTCCCATATTCCATGCTGGGAGAGAGCACAGTGGGCAGAGTGTCCGAAGATAGATGAACAATAGGGTAAAGAATAGGGATAACATTATTAGGAGAGGTGTGAGGATAAATTAAGGGATAATTCTCTTTAAGTTTCAAATTTATGGATGTGGTAATCCCCTTAAGTTTTATTACATTGAATTATCATGTGGCCTATATTTTTGCACTCAAAGCATTAGAAAGGATTTTTCCAATAGTAAAATTTTTGAAGCTAACTTTGACATTGGAAATGTAATCCAAATTCTTTACTAAACCCTCACCAATGACAGTCTCTATCATGATCCAAGTGCACCTGCAATCCATATTGCTAAATCAATCTTCCTCTAAGGAGAAAAAAATGATCTAGAAAGTTGCCAATTATTATAATACAAAATCAAGTCTAGAAATGGAGTGGTAGCCCTGGGAGAATCACCTAAAATTTATTTTAGACATCGGATCTTTTGCAAGCTAGAAATCTAGGAGCCATTATTATAGCACCTATCTCATGTGATCCCATTGCCAGTTAAGGTTGAGAATTTTCAATACCTCCTCATCAAATTTAAGGATCATCACCAATCATCCATGGATGAGGATGTGAAATGCCTGGATATAGAGAAGGATTGGATTCCATTGAGTCTCAAACTAAGAATGAAGAGAGGTTGAGGAAAAGGTCTTCTCGAAGATATTCAAACCAGAACCTTGTTCAACATTTCTGGAATATCACTGAGTGAAATGTCTTACCTACAACCATTGTCAGGACCTTCCTAGTTTTGATCCCTTTTGGGTGCTTATTTGATACCTTGAATAAATGATGAAACAAAGTATCCTTGCCAAAATCATAGCCATCAATTTTCATAGTGAGAAATGAGGAATTATGTACAATACCATAATTAACACTAGAATTAGCACCATACTTTTTCCCCTTAACATGCGTCGAGATTGTTGAATCTAGAGTTGGATCTGCAACATATATCTCTTGCATAAAAATTGCAATTCTGGTTGAAAAATTCTACCTAGATAAAGACCGTCTCATTCATAATCTATAGCATCTAACTCCATAGGGGAAAGTAAATGTGTCATAAAGTGTTAGCACATATCCTAGACCTGCTTAGTTGAAAGATGGGCTGGGAAACTCCCAAAAAGACTTAGTTGATATTGCGTTTCTTCTTCATTATTTCTTATTGTAGGGGTGCTAAAGGGTTGCATTCAAGTCTTATGGCTTAAAAAATAATCAAATTGGTAATGAGGGAAACTTTAGGCCCTAGTTCCATAATAAGAAGCTCTAATACTAGAGCCCTCATCCATGGAATACTCTACCAAGCGAATACAGTGGTATAAACAACAAAATTAGCACATGCGTGCCTTTTGGTTAAAGGTCGAGTAGATCGCTTGGTGGTTCATCGTCCATCTCCACCCGATCAAACCCCAAAAAAATTTCGTGGTAGGGGTGGGGGGGTAAACTTGCGTGGATGATAGAGTGACACTACCCCTCAGAGTGGAATAGTCAAATAAGTGGGCTCGTTGATCGAATAACCGAGATTAATTTTCGGATCTTGCCTCCCATTCATCCACCCGCCGGAGGAAGGTGGGGACCATCCGCTATGTCATAATTTTGCCAACACCATTTTTCAAGCGAGTGATGAAATTAAATGTAAAATGGTAACTTCCCCATACATTGTTCCCCTCCACCTATCACCTAAATCGTCCAATCATCCTCTACCACGTGTCCCTGATACCCCCATGACATCATCCAAAGTCAGATGATCATTTCCCTTCTCTACCTCTAAAAACCCTTCCTGCTCCATTTTTTTTTTAATTTGTTTCACTTTCCCTGTGTAAACTCCTCTCACCGTTCATCCATTCTGAAACCTTGTTCAATCACCAAGATGGTACATAACTCTACTCCAATGCCATTTTTAGCTACCACTAAGCCAATCTAGTAACCTATTGGTTCCCTCCACCTGAGAAGTGTTTCGATAGTTGTTAAAAATGAAGAAAGCGACCCCCAAGTCCCCCAAAGCCCGGGAAGCCAAAAATTCCTTCAATGTTGAACTAATCATGGACACAAAGGGGTAAATATTAGATTTCCTTTGTTCTTACCACCTCTTAGACCTTTAGTTCGACATGTACGACCACCACATCAGAGGAGAGGACTAGCTCCATCTAGTTGATTAAAGGATATATTATTAGATTTCCCCTTTTGTGCATCATTTCTTCCAATTGATTTGTCGGTTAACTGTTGCTTACATAGAAGAAAATAATTGTTTTGTTTCTCCCACCTCAGCCAAAATTGTAGAGGTGACCCAGAGTTGATCCAAAAATCTCTAATGTACACAATCTCCCTTGAACCCCAAAAATTCATAGAAACCACTCTAGTTTATAATTTTACTAACCTTTTAGCTATTGAACAATAATACTTTATACAAATGGTCCTAGCCCTTGGCTTGCAATCCTTTCCCATTTTTGATAGTTTCCCAATAACAATATTTTCTGAGTCTAGGCAACCTATTCTATCTATAATTTCTTATCCTTTTGGGGATGACAATGCCAATATTGTCAATAAATCATCCCTAGGGTTTCTAAAGGGGATGATGCTACTAGGCCATCTGTTTGACATACCTTCTTACTTGGATGAGTCCATAAAATTCCAATTATGCCATTTTCCTACCGCCTCATACTTCAAGTATTGTTCCCTGTTGTTATAACTATTTCTGTACACCCATGTGGATGAGTTTGAGTGCCTGGGTCTCTTTTTGATGGCCCTAAACAAATACAGGAAGTTGGTTTTTGACTAGGACACTGCTGTTAGGACAAGTTCAAATAATGATGGCTATTCATAGTTCATATCCTCCTACATGACCATTGCTTAGAAAATTGTTCATAATGTTTCCCCTCCAAGAACCCTCCCTTAGCCAAAAGCAATCCTTCAATTGAGCAAGGAGACCAAGGTGGGAGACTAGTATCTACTTGAAAATTACATAAAGATTCGAGTTTGTGGATGTGAGTTTCCTCCTTACCACTTGCATATATTCACCCTTGAGCTCATTATATAGAGTCTTAATGTGGACCAGGTCCACTTTGTCCTTGCCAAAAAGGGATATATGTTCAAGTTGGGTAACCCTATAAGGCCTTTCATTGTTAATTCCAGACAGGCCTACTTGAAAGCTAAGGAATTATAGAAACAAATGAATTTTGATATGGGAGATGTTTGACATTATTATCCTCATGGAGTCATTCCAAACAAAAGGGAAAGCATAAAGGCTTTAACTTAAGAGAACAAATATAGGCCTGAGCTTGAATGGGAGGCTATCCTTGATTCATGGCCTATTAACATAGAGATGGATATCGAGACTCTAGTGACAAAGGAAAAGGCATAGAAAAGGGTTGTTGATGAGACAGGGGATGTAGAAGTGTAAGATGTACACAAGAGAAAAAATCCCAAGACCCAAGATATAGAAGAAGACATCGAGGCTAAGTTGGTGGAGACAAAACTAGATCATCCAAGCTTCCAAGTGACTTTGGAAGACCCACTACAAGTTGCTAGCTCATCATCCTCAAAGGTAGTAAGTATGAGTTCAGCAGGAAGTACAAATACAACTGAGCTTAGTTGGCCTATTGGAAATGACATTGGAGAAATAAATAAGAAAACAAGGGAGGAGATGCAACAACAAATGTAATCCCATTCAGTATCATACCAGACCAAACTTTTGGCTACTATGGAATTTGAGAGAAATCAAATGAAATTCTCCCTTCATCAACCGCTAGCATATTCCCTACCATCGGGCTCTCGGTTCAAGACCCTGGGTGTTTCCTTAGACTTGGAAAGTGTTCCTATGCCTGATAAGATCAACTTCCATTGAAAAGTGGGAGAGATGTTGTGCATTGAGCTTAATCAAAATGAAATTACCATAAACATGGATGAGAAGTTGTTGGAGAAGGCCACAACAAGATTAAAGTAGGAAAGAGCTAACTCCAGAGATCTATATATGTAGAATGAGAACTTCAAGGAGTTGATTGTGAAACTGGGGGTGAATCTAAAGGATAAAGATGCATTTGAGGCTCTTCTTCAAATATCACAAGAAGAGGTTTAAGATTTGAGGCACAAGCGGAAGATGCCAGCCAATGAGCATGTGCAGTCCAAGGAACTTGCATAGGTGGAGGAAAAGAAAGATATCCTGGAAAAAGAGATGTTAGATAGAAAAAATGAGGTGGTGGATCTTAAGAAGTAGGTAGCATAATTTTAGTTGATAATAGAAACTCACATTTATGTAGTTCTAGTGCCTAAGAACCCTCAAAATCCCACATAACAACTTACAAAGACCCTCACTGAGCTCCATCTCTTGTAAGGGGAGCTCAAGAAGGTGTAGAAGGACTTAGACATGGCCCAACGAGCCCTATCACAAAAAGAAAAGTAGCTTGAGACAACCAAGATTAATGCAGATATGATCAGTAGGAACCTATAGGAAGCCAAATAAGAGATCTTTGAGCTCAAAGGAAAACTGCAAGTAAATATGTCCCTCCTACAAGCTAAGAAATTTCTCTGGGATGAAATAATAATAGAGATGAAAAAAGACTAGGAGTACGTAACTCTGATGGATGGGCATAAGATTGCGACCAAGGATTATTAGTTCTTCATCCTAGCTACCAAGGAAGAAGGTGAAAAGAATTCCCAGATTGCCAAGAAATTCATCCATTTTGTAAATGAGAAGCCACTTAGTGGGTTGAGGGTTATAGATGTGGTGGATAGAGTGTCTGCTATCATGGATATCTCTAAAGTGGTTCAAAAGGAGGAGGATAGAGCCAAAGTTGAAAAATTCCTAGACATGGTGATAAAGGATGTGGCTACCTTTAACTCTGAGTTTAAGGAGAGAGTCAGTGCAGGGTTTCCTAACTGTTGGGATTTTCTGGGAGTAATGATCCCATGGGAAAAATACGGTCAGTTGTTAGTTGAGGACAAGAGTAAGGTGGATTAATCTCATGAGAATACTTCCACCCTTAAAGGAAAAGCCATGGTTAAATATTTGAGGAGGTATTTTCAACGGTTAGGATCAGTGAAACCTTGTTCTGCCAGAGGTTGAACTATATAGGGCTTACATATATTAATATTTCTTATCAGTGATTCTTTCAAGCTCCTCTACCAACTCCAACGTTGTGGCAAAGATGCAAACAATTCATGAATCCTCCAATGCTCCAGACCATTGACCCAACACCATTACTGCTTGAACCTGTATATCATGATTAAAGATATTCTTGATTGTGTCATTCATGACACTTTGATATTTTATGTTTTATGTAAATATTCTCCTTTTGGAGACTCAATTCCAATTAGATAGGATTCAGATAGTAAAAATGTGTCACTAAAGCACGCTGATATTTTTATTATTATGACTCACTGCAAAATCAAGAAAGAATAGTTTGTAAGGGGTTCTCTCTATGAGGCCCTATAAAAATAGTTTATGATACAGAACCAAAGGCTTAGAACTTTGTTTTCAAGAGGGAAGCTCTAAAATTTGTAAATGAAATGTGTGCCCTATTGAAGATTAATGAAAGAATTTGACGATTCCAACTCATATGAGTGTGTTGTATGTATTCTCTCTTGTGTTTGTTCCATATACCCTCAGTCTTCTTCTCAAATTACATCTAATAACAACTGTTAGATATGTTTTTATGAATGCATGGATTCGCCTATGTATAATTTTGATTTAATATGCCTTTGACTGATAGGAATTATTATCCTTAAAAATGTGCTCCATGTATCTTAACACATCATTTCAATGTTTCTCGCATCCACTCCATGCTGAACTTTGATGCACTCGATTCTTAATTTAGGCCCCATGCATTGATTTCCTTTCCTTCTTGATTCTTCTCTCCAATATATTGCAAATAACTGATAAAACTGCATTCTCATGTAATGTTGGCCAATAGAGTTAGACATTAACACTTCTATGAGTATTACTTTGCATCAAAATTTATATTTCTCCTCTTAAAGATAGTTTTGAATCAATTTGATCTTAAATGTGTTAAAGATTGAGTGTAAGAGAAAATATTAGCAAATCCTGCGAACACTCATCGATATATTCTAGGAACTGGTCTCTCCTCAACCCAAGGGTTGTCTCTAAGAGCTACCATATCTTCTGGCACCATTGCCAGGGATGAATCAAAATATTTTCCCTGAGTACAACATTTGTACACCCTTTGGTAAGGTGAGAAAAAATGGGTGTTGGTTGAAAATATCTCACTTTGGTGACTTCACTCTTTGAATCTCATTTTGAGCATCCTGGCTTGCAAAAGGTCACACGCTCACTCTGATACTTCACAACAGAGAACTCCTCCTATGTTTTACCCAGAAAATATAATATCTAGGAGATTTATGAAAGAAAGAACTTCTATTAATCTAGTTCCTATGACCTATTTTCCATAAGTATCATCCTCTGTCTCTCAAAAGGTGATGATAAATTACTTTGAGTTTTCCTCCAAAGTTTTGGAATATCCCGAGGAATGTTGTGCACTATTTGGATCATTTTCCTCATGAGTCAAAATTGAAGAAGCTTCTATCAATTCACCTCCGATCATGTTTCATAGCTTCCAAGAACCTGAAGAAGTCAAAGATATTCCCATAAATAGTCCAACACAGAGCATCAATAGTTTTCCAGCTCAACTTCAATTATCTACAACTCATACAATTCCTTAGCAAGGCCTTGTTATAAACCTCTTACCACCTTCCTTGCAAAAAATTATTGTCCATAGTTTTCTCCTCAACAAATATGCTCTACTAGACATTCCACAACCCCTAAATGGTATGCCACAATATTATCTTAAGCTCTTACCAATATTATCTTGATAAGATGATATATTAGCTCAAAGACATATAGAAACCTTTTGTTCATTTGTAGAAAAATTGAGTGTAGAACACCTAGATGTGGTGTTAAGACTCTTTGTCTAGTCCCTAGATGGGGAGGCTAGCAAATGGTTCAAAGCTCTCCCAAATTCTTCAATCACTACCCGGGAGGAGATGGATAATTATTTTATGCAAAATTGGGGAGAGAAAAGGGACATGGGTACATCCTTACTGAATTCAATGTAATGAACAAAAAACATAATGAATATATAAAAAGATTTATCAAATTATACAATACTCTTCTAGCTGAAATTAAGCCTCCACAACCCACTGCCAAATTAGCTTTTGTTGGGGATTTTGAACCTAAATTTGGGTTCACTCTTAGAGAAAGAAAGTCTCATACCATTGACCAGATTCAAATAGATGCTCTAGAAGTTGAAGCAAATTTCACCTCCACTAGGAAATGGAAAGGGAAAACTGAGTATGGTGATAGGAGGAGGGGAAAGAGGAATCCAGCTATTCGAGCCATGGGAAGGAAAACCATGAACAAAAGATTGAGTATATGAATAAGCTGATAATTTGTTTTTCTAACAAGCTTGTAAAACATGAGTTGGAAAAAAAAAACCTCCTCGATAGAGTCAACCATCTCAAACCAAAATTTGAACCGTCAAAATATAATACCACCCCTATAACTCTTGCAATGGGAGAGAAAGGAACAAAAAGATCATATTCAACCAACTTTGCATTTGGAAGATGATCCTAAGGAACATGTTGAAGAAACCATAGAGGTTCAAGAAAACCAATTATCTTCTCTGTTTGATGAGGAACATGAAATAAAAGCACCTAAGGAAGAAGGCAATGGCTTGGATGACCCACTGGATGATGGTGAGATTGAAAACTATTATATAAAATTTGTTGACTTCATACAAGCCTAGTTATAGAGAAAATAAGACCTTAGTTCTTCTAGGAAAAGGTCTAGAATGTAATATCAAAATGAATAGCCTCGTCACTCAAATCCTCGTAAGTCAATAAAGAAAGGAAATGAAATTCTTGAACTAGTCCCACCAAGAAAGAAGGAGTCCTTAGATCATTGTTTTCATAAGCCTGAAGTCCCCAAAATAGAGCATTTTTCTCCCCAAACCAAGCCAATTTGCAGTAAGGAGAAGGAACTTGTTGAAGTTGCAACAACTGATAGGAACCCCTCTTCCTTTAATCTTCAAAAAGAGTTGGAGAAGCTCAAGATCTCTATTCCCTTAACTGAATTGTTAAAAAAAATTATTTATAAATCTCAAGTATCTCAGTTCATGTGTCCGCCTACTATATAGTTCATATGCAAGATAGCCTGAACCTCCAATAAGAAAAACCCATGGTTGTATTTGGAACTTATGTTGAGGAGCAAGACTCATCCTACTCCTTTCTATGTTACATTGGTAATTCATGAGCTTCTACTAAATTATTATATGCTTGACTCAGGACCTTCTAATAATATGATTCCCTTGTCTATCATGGAGCAGTTGGGGTTGTAAATAACAAAACCATATAAACAGCTATACTCCTTTGATTATAAGAGAGTAAAATTCATGGGGATGATTAAAGACTCGGTGGTCAATTTGGATCAGATTCCTATAAAAGTGTTGTAATGGATGTTGTAGTTGATGACATCCCTGGAAGGTTTGGTATGATTTTGTATAGGCCACGTGGATAAAAAAATTGGAGGATCTATAAAATTGGATTTGACATATGTGACCATTCCTCTATTTGGTGGAGAGGAACGTCGACTGTATAGAGAATCGATATTTGTAAAGAAAGTTACGAGGGATAATTGTCCAAATAATGCTCCAGTGTACTACAAAGAGAAGGATTTCTCTTACTTTATGTTAGAGGAAAATGATCAAATCATGGATGAAACAGTGTAATGTTTTGTCCAACGAAATAAAAAATCATTAAAATGTAATAAAGTATGGCAGTTATACTTTGACGGTGCTTATTCCAGGGAAGGAAATGGGGAAGGTGTATTGTTGGTGTCTCCAGAGGGAAGCTTGATTCATCTTTCTTTCAAGCTAGAGTTTGAAGGCACTAATAATGTTGTTGAATATAAGGCTTTGTTGTTAGTGTTACAATATGCTAGAAATCTCTATATTGGGTGTTTGGCAGTGTTTAGAGATTCAGAGCTGGTGGTGAAGCCAGAAATCAATGCCAAACTAAACATCCAAGATTGATGGGTTACTGAAATGAGGTATGGGATCTGATTGAGAATTTTTTATTAGCCTTTAATATCCAATTTTTTCCCACAGACAGAAATCGGATGGTTGACTCCTTGGTTGTAGCTGCTAGTAACTTCAAGCCTCCTCAAAACCCCTTACTCAGATACGAAGTTGAGGTTAGGTACAAACATTTAATACTAGAGAATGTCAAGTATTGGTAGGTGTTTGAATATGAGGAACAAATCAAACACTTTATGGAGGTTATTGGAGAGTTTTGAAACTCAGTGATTGCCCAGGAAGATGAGAAAGAAATAGATGAAAAAAAAGTCAGTTGGAGAGAAACTATTCTAGGAAAAAATATTTTACAACTAAAGATTAACACCATCCCAAAGGGTTTGGTCCCATTAAAAAGGTTGTTTAACTCAAATGATGTGGCTGCCAAGCCAACTGAGAAAGAGCTTGAAGAACATGTCTAAGACTATAACATTGGTACAAAACAAGGCCCCAAGGTAATAAAGTTGGCTAAAGGCATTCCTAAAGAATACAAGCAAAGGTATCTGGATCTTTTTAAGAAGTATATGGATATGTTTGCTTGGTCATATGATGACTTGAAAACGTTTGACACTACTATGATTTAACAAAAAAATCCTTTGAAGAGTGCAGTGAAACCATATAAACAAAAGCTCAAGAAAATTAACCCTTTGTTACTTCCATCAATTGAGAAAGAAGTGAGGAAGTTGCTATAGGCCAAAATTATTGTACCTTTGAGGTATTCATATTGGGTAGCAAATTTAGTCCTTGTCAGGAAGAAGAATGGAGAAATACGATTATATGTTGACTTCAGGAATCTAAACAAGGCCTCACTAAAATATCATTACCCTTTGCCTAAGATGGACTACATTCTACATAAGGTAGTAGGGTTTGCTTTGATTTCCATGATAGATGGCTTCTCTGGATACAAACAAGTTGTTGTGCACCCACAAGGTTAGAAGAACATTTATTTCACTACACCGTAGGGAAAATTTATGTATTCCATAATGCTCTTTGACCTCATAAACATAGGAGCCATTTTTCAGAGAGCTATGGATATAACATTTTTTGGAGAACAAGATAAATTTGTAGTGATTTACCTAGATAACATCCTGGTTTTCTCAAAAATAGATGGAGAGCACATTAAACACATATAGCTAACTTTTGAGAAATGCAAAAGTTTTCTCTAAGTGAAGGAAAATTACTGAGCCACATTTTGGAAAAGGAGGGAGCAAAGACTGATCCCAAAAGGGTAGAGGCCATCAATAACATTACATTACCAAGAAATAATAAAGAAATCAAGTTTTCTTGGGCATAATCAACTTTTTAAGAAGGTTTATACCCAATTATATTGAAATAGTCAAATAAATCACAGAGACGTTGAGGAAGGATAGGGAGGTAAAGTGGACAATAGAAGGTCGAGAATCATTCTCCTGAATCAAAAAGGATTTTGTAGAGGTCCTATTACTAGTCAGCCCATATTAACAAAAAATGTATTTCATCTTTTCTTTTGCTTCTTCCCACATGGTGGTTGTTGTCTTGTTGCAAAATAATGATGACGGATAGAAACGAATCACATTCTTCAACTAAGTGTTACGAGATGCTAAGCTAAAATACAATATTTTGGAGAAACAAGCCTATTCCTTAGTTAAAGCCCTGAAAGATTTCATAATATGTGTCCAACAATACATTATAACAACTTATGTTCCTACAGTTGCAATGAAATATATCCTTGTGCAAGGTGATAGTGAAAGAAAAATAGGCAAGAGGATTGCTAAAATATAGGAATATGACATGGATACCAAACCCACCAAGTTGATCAAAGGCCAGGGGCTAGCGAAAATTTTGTCTGATGCAATTTTCCTAGCTTTGTGTATATATTTACTAACTGGAAAGGATGGAGGAAGTGGAAAAGTAAAGGAACAATGAAGAATTGAGACCTCAACTTAGAAAATACAAATGAAATACATTGTGTCCCACTGGTAAAACATATTGTCCATTATTTGCTTTTTCTGAGGGTTCCAGTCAATTTTGATAAAGTTAAATACCTGGCTTTGAGGTTATAAGCCCAAAAATTTATGATCTCAAATGGCCAACCAGATTAGAAATATCCAGTGGATATGTTTCTCTTATGTTTGGTTGAAGAAGAGATCCATAAAGTGATTGATGGGTTCCATAATTATGTCTAAGCAAGACATTATAGTTGGAGAGCTACAACCCATAAAATTTTCAAAGCAGACTTTTATTTTCCTAAGTTGTTTGGTGAGAGATATGCCTATGTTCAAGCCTGTGAGAAATGTCAAATGTTTGTAGAAAAATAAAGGTTGGCTCCCCTTCCTTTAATATATATTTTTGTAGAAGAACCCTTTAGGAAATGGGGGTTAGACTTCATTGGAGAAATACATCCACCTTCCAGTGACCAGCACAAATGGATACTCACATCCATTTATTATTTAAATAAGTGGGTCGAAGCTACCCCAACTAGAAATGCAATTGATGCAGTAGTCATCATGTTTATGGAGGGAAACATCCTTGTTAGGTTCGACTGCACAAAGAAAACCATCACTGACAGTGCTCATGTGTTCAATTCAACCAAATTTATTTATGTTTTCCAAAGGCACAACATTATAGTAGGCCATTTCACTACCTATTACCCACAGGGAATTGGATTGTTTGAATCCTCTAATAAAACATTAGTAAATATTCTAAAGGCGACAATAGTAGAAAATAAAATGAATTAGGATTCATAACTGAAGTTTTCCCTATGGGCTAACAAGGTTACCACCAAGAAGTCCACTGGAAAATTGCCTAGTTTTGAATTATTGTATGGAAAATATGCACTTTTCCCTATACAATTAGCAATGCCAGTAGCTAGGATCCTACAAGATTTTGAGGAGGAGCCAAATACATTGACCAGAAGGATAAATCAACTGGTAGAGCTTCAAGAAAATAGGGAATAGGTAAATCAGAATTTTCTTAGTTATCAGGAGACGATGAAGTCTCTTTTTGACAGAAAAGAAAAGGACGCATATCAGCAATTGGGAGATTTAGTACTTAGGTGGGATGTTAGAAGAGAAGATAAAGGAAAACATGGGAAGTTTGATCCTCTGTGGTTTGGACCTTTTAATATTGCTGAAGCAAAAGGGAACAACACTTTCTTGTTGGAAAATTTAGATGGTGAAATTCTTGGACTACTTTTAAATGGGTAGTTTCCCAAGCTTTACTTCCAACACTAAAGAAGCCCATTATCACCCACTGTAAATACCAGTGACCAATTGTAAATACCAGAAATTTTTTTTGTATTTATTTCTGTTGTTTTGTTTTATGAAGGTTTGAATAAAATGACACCATGCATAAGGAATGAAGCACTAATCTATAGGTTCTCAATTCATTCCATACAATACATTGTCCCCAGTTGGAGCCAATGTTGTTTACCTTCATTATTTCTTGTTGTAGGGGTGCTAAAGGGTTTAATTCAAGACTTTTGGCTTAAAAAATAATTAAATTGGTGATGGGGCAACTTCAAGCCCTAGTTCCATAATAGGAAGCTCTAATACCAAGGCCCTCATCCATGGAATACTCCACCAAGCAAGCACAGTGGGGTAAACAATGAAATTAGCACATGTGTGCCTTTTGGTTAAAGGTTGGGCAAATCACATGGTGGATTTCCATCCATCTCTACCTGAATAGCCCCCAGAAACATTTGAGGGGGGTAACTTGCACATATGATAGGCCAACACTTACCCTTGGAGTGGAGTAGTCAAATGAGCAAGCCCGCTGATCCGATGACCCAGATTAATTTTGGGGGGTAACTGTGGGATCCTGCCTCCCATTCTTGCACCCACTAGAGGAAGGTGAGGACCACTCACCACGTCACGGTTCTGCTAGCACCATTTTTCAAGTGAGCTATGAAAGTAAAGGTAAAACAATAACATCCTCATCCCTCACTCCCATCCACCTATCACTTGCATTGTCCAATTGTCCTCCGTCACTTCCCACCCCCCCCAGGTGACATCATCTAATGTCAGAAGAACATTGGCACTCTCTAGCTATATAAAACCTTCCTGCTCCAAGTTTTCTTTGAATTATTTTTTCTTTCCTAGTGTAAACTCCTCTCGCCATTTGTCCATTTTTCAATGCCTTTCATTCACCAAGTTGGTCCAGAACTCCCCTCCAATGTTGTTTTTAGCTATAGCCAAGCCAATTAAGTAACCTGTCATCCCCTCCACCTACAAATTATTTCAATAATTATTTAAAATAAAGAAAGCATCCTTCAAGACCCCCAAGTTCGGGGAAGCCAAAGCCTCCTCCATGTCAAGCCTCTCATGGACACGAAGGCACAAATCTTAGACCCCCTTTGTTCTTACAACCTGTCATACCTTCAGTTCAACATGTATGGACACCACGTTAGAGGAGAGGACTGACTCTGTGTAGTTGATTTAAGGCTATATTATCATATTTCCCCTTCTATGCATCATTTCCCTGAGTTAGTTTCTTAGTTAATTGTTGCTTACATAGAAGAAAATAATTGTTTTGTTTCTTCCACTTGAACAAAAATCCTAGAGGTGACCCCAAAGTTGATCCAAAAAGCTCTGATTTACCAAATATCCCCTGAACCCCAAAAACTCATAGAAATCACTCTGGTTTATAATTATACTACCCTTTTAGCTGCTGAACAACAATCCTTTCTATAAATGGTCATATACCCTGGCTTGCAGTCCTTGCCCATTGTTGATAGTTTCCTAATGACTATCTTTTCTGAGTCTGTGTAGCCTATTCTATCTATAATTGCTCATCTTTTTGGGGATCACAGTGTCAATATGACCAATAAAATATCCCTAGGGTTTCTAAGGGAGATAATGTAGCCAGGCCATTTTTTTGAAATACCTTCTTACTTGGCCAAGTCCATAAAATTCCAATTATGCCATTTTCATACCACCTCATACTTAAGTTATTATTATATGTTGTTTTATCTATTTGTGTACACCATGTGGATGACTTTGAGTGCATGCACCTCACTCTTATGGCCCCAAACAAACAAAGGAAGTTTATTTTTTATTGGAACACAGCTGTTAGGAGGAGACCAAATAGTGATGGATATTCAAAGTTCATATCCTCCTACATGGCCATTTCTTATAATATTGTTGATAATTTTCCCCCTCCAAGAATCCTCCCTTAGCAAAAAGCAATCCTTCAATTGAGAAAGGACACTTGGGTGGGAGTCATATCTATTTGAGGATTACACAAAGATTTGGATCTATAGGTGTGAGGTTCCTCCTTACTGCTTGCTTGTATTCATACCTATGAGGACATTCACTCCTGAGTTCATTAGATAAAGTCTTAATGTGGACCAGGTCCACTTTGTCTCTGCCAAAAAGGGATATATGTTCAAGTTGGATAAGCCTATTGTCATTTTATTGTTAACTCCTTCCTGGTAGCTGAGGAATTACTGAAACAAATGAAATTTGATATGGGAGATATTTGAGATTATGATCCTCATGGGGTCATTGCAAATAAAAGGGAAAGCATAAAGGCTTCAACTTATGAGCACGAATATAGGCTTGAGATTGAATGGAAGGCTAACCTTTATTTATGGTTATTAACACAAAGATGGAGATCGAGACTCCAATGACAAAGGACAAGGCACAAAAAAGGACCATTGATGAGATAGGGGATGTATAAATGGAAGATGTACATACTAGAAAAAATACCAAGATGGAAGAGATAGAAGAGGAAGAAATAGAGACTAGGTTGATGGAGACAAAACCAAACCAATTAGGCTTCTAGGTGACTTTGGAAGACCCACTGCAAGTTGCTACCTCATCATCCTCAAAGGTAGCCCTTTTGACTTCAACAAGAAGTACAACTACAACTAAGCCTAGTTGGCATACTAGAAAGGCCATTGAGGAAAGAAACAAGAAAATAGGGGAGATGATGCAACATCAAATAACATCCCATTCAATACCACACCAAAACATAATTTTGTTTGCTATGGACTCGAAGAGAAATCAAATGAAATTATTCCTACATCACCCACTAGCAGAGTCATTACCATGAGGCCCCCAATTGAAGGCCTTATGTGTTTCTTTAAACTTGGAAAGTGTCCCTTTGCCTGATAAGATAAAATTCCATAAGAAAGTGGGAGATATGTTGTATATTGAACTTAATCGAAATGCAATGACCATAATTAAGGCTAAGAAGCTACTGGAGAAGGCCGCAACAAGATTAAAGCAAGAAAGAGTTAAGTTCAGAGCTCTACATATGAGACATGAGAACTTCAAGGAGATGGTTATGAAACCGAGAGTGAATCCAAAGGGTAAAGCTACATTTTAGGCCTTTGCTCAAATCTCATAAGAAGAGGTTCAAGAGTTGAGGACAAGATGAAGATGCCAACTAGCAAGCATGTGAAGTGCAAGGAGCTTGCACAGGTGGAGGAAGAGAAAGAGATCCTGTCAAAAGATCTGATAAATGGAAATAATGAGGTGGTGGCTCTTAAGCAGCAGGTAGCAGAACTTTAATTGAGAATAGAAACTCACATTCATGTAGTGTCGGTTCCTAAGAACCCTAAGAATCCCACATAACAACTTACAAAGACCCTCATCAAGCTCCAACTCTCAGAAAGGGAGCTTAAGAAGGTGTCTAAGGACTTAGAAACAACCAAAGGATCCCTATCACAAAAATAAAATAAGCTTGAGACAACCAAGACTAATGCAAATCTGATCAATAAGAACCTACAGGCAACTAATCAAGAGATATTTGAGATCAAAGGAAAATTTAAAATAAATGTGTCCCTCCAAAAAGCTAAGAAACTGGTCTAAGAAGAAATAATAATAGAGTTGAAAAACAACTGGGAGCACAAAACTCTGATGGACGAGAAGAAGATTGTGATCAAGGACTATGAGTTCTTCATCCTAGTTGCCAAGAAATTGTTGGCATTATGTTTCTGGTATGGTTATATGTTACAGATGTTGTACTTGATGGCAACACCCATGGCATGGCTCTCAATATGATGAGAATTAAGAAGTACGCAGGAGAAAAGTTCACGGAATTTTATGCAGAGAAAATTTTATAAAAGTTTATTTCATGTGGAGAAAAGTTCACGGAATTTTATGCAGAGAAAAGTCTATTTCATGTGGGAAAACTTACCTTTGGTCCATGGTAGTTAGTCCTTGGAATTTGAACCTATGGTTTTTGGACCATGGCATCTCGACAGACGTGTTGATCCCTAGTATTGAGTTAATGGTATTGGTTTGTTATGGTTTTGGCCCGTGGTATTGGTCCATGATTTGAGGAAGAGCTTGCCTATATAAAGCAAAGGAGATCATTTGGCTTGTGTATGCTTTTGGGTTGAATATATTAAGATCTGAAATATTGAGTTATTGTTTCAAAAGCTCGATCTATATGAAAGTAAAGTGAAGCAAATCTGTGAAGGGTGATCTCTCGAGCGCTGCAGCTGCGGAAGTGCGGAGGCGCCGCAGGAGACGCCACAGGAGGCGCCGCAGGAGTCGCCACAGGAGGCGCCGCAGGAGACGCTGCAGCAGGCACCACAGGAGACGCCGCAGGAGGCGCCGCAGGAGACGCCGCAGGAGGTGCCGCAGGAGGCTCCACAGGAGACACCGTAGGAGGCACCGCAGGAGACACCGCAGGAGGCACCGCAGGAGACGCCGCAGGAGGCGCCGCAGGAGACGCCACAGAAGGCGCCACAGGAGACGCCGCAGAGGGTGCCACAGGAGACGCCACAGAAGGTTCCGCAGGAGACGCCACAGAAGGCGCCGCAGGAGACGCCACAGGAGGCGCCGCAGGAGACGCAGAAGGCGCCACAGTAGACGCCACAGAAGCCGCCGCAGGAGACACCACAGGAGGCGCCACAGGACACGCCACAGGAGGCGCCGCAGGAGACGCCACAGGAGGCGCCATAGGAGATGCCACAGGAGGCACCACAGGAGGCGCCGCAGGAGATGCCGCAGGAGGCGCCGCAGGAGACGCCGCAGGAGGCGCCGCAGGAGACGCCGCAGAAGGTGTGCTGGGTTTAGTTTTTTGTTATTGTGGATCTGGTTATCTGGGTGACTTACTGGTATTTGATGATCATTTGATATTTATGGATCCAGTTTGAAAATTTATGAAAAGTGGTCCTTGAAAGAAAAGAAGTAGGGGGTTGTAGCTCCCTTCCAGGAGAGACTGGAAAACGAGAGAGAGTTGTAGCTCTCTGCAGGTTGCAGCCTGCGTTCTGGTAAAGGACTGCACCAGTACAAGACCATTGTAAAAGGAGTTTCTAATTTGAAAGAAGATAGAGACATATTGCAGCAGGTGGTTTTCACCCACATTGGGTTTCCACCTTATATCTGGTGTTCTTTGATGTGACTGTCTAATTTTCTTGTTCATGCTCATTATTTATGGTATTGATATGCAAAAATAATTCAAAGTGTAAATAAGGAAGATTTGTTAAAATAACTAGATAATACTGATTCACCCCCCCTCTCAGTATTATTTTCAACACCGACACAGGTCCAAACACATCACTATGCACAAGATCTAATATCAATTTCACCCTCTTAGCACCAAAGGGGAAACTCACCCAATTATTCTTCCCATATACACAATTTTCACAGAAATCAAAATCCAAAGAGAAATTAAACATACCTTATATCATAGCATTATGATGAAGTATTTGAAGGCCCTTCTCTCCAATATGTCCAAGCCTTTGATTCCATATCATTGTCTTTTCTCCAGAGACCACTAAATTTTCTGCTCCACATCCAAGAACCACAAAACTATTGCACTAATCAATAATAATACTAGCTTAAATCTTGTATAGTTCCAATCTGAATTGCTGAGAGCAATACCAATGCTCCCCAAACCATCTTACATGTATCTTTCTCGAACACTATTTTTACACCTGCATCATCTAACTTTCTTACAGAAATCAGATTTCTGGCCAATGCAAGAATATGCAGAACACCCGAAAGTGTTCTAATCCTTATACCTTGTAACTTCAACTTGACTTTTCCGTGACCAACGATTCTAGCCTTCTTGGCATCCCCTAAGAAGACATCACCACCATAATATTTCTCATACTAACAGAACCACTCTCTATGGGGAGCGAAGTGAAAGGATGCACCTAAGTCAATCAACCATGCCTCATGATCTATATGTGTATATGTGTATTTGAAGAAGAAGCCAAGTACACATCCTCACCTTCACCTGAGGCGGTTTTCACCTCTGAAGAAAGGAGCATCATCAGATCCCTTTCCTTTCTCAGGAGATTTAGATTTATAGTCCCTTTCAAAGTGCTCTTCTTTTCTTCATTTCCAGCACATCTTTACAAGTTTTCCTGGAGATTTAGATCTCCCTCTAGATTTCGATCTCCTACATGAGGACTTATTTTTGTTTCTGTTATGGGACTGTCCCGGTATAGACAAAGCATCACCATTATGGCCCTCTATATTTTTTCATCTCATTTCCTCTGACATCAAGGATGAGATTATTTCATCAAACTACAAGGTAGTTGCATTGTTACCTATTGTAACAACCAACTATCCCACGAATCTAGTAAAGAACACAACAAACTAAAGCACTTATATTCATCTAAAATTTTAAGTTAAATAGATAATAATTGGCTTACCACAGTATTAAAGGTGTTTAGATGATCTTTCACCGAGTCTCCATCTTTCATCCTCAGGTTATACAACTTTTTCGTAGGAAAAGTTTATTCACCAGAGACTTAGATTGGTACAAAGTACCTAACATGTCCCACAAAGATTTCATTGAAGCTTCCCCTGATACCCTTCATACGAATTCTAAAGAATAGAAAATAAGCAATGGTAAGAGCATATCACATCAAACAAATATGCACAGAGATTTTCCCTTAGATCCCAAAACTGGGACTACCAGATTGACTTTTCATTATATTCCTTTCAATGTTACAATGCATATATATACATGATGAATCATCCATAAACACTAATCCATTAGCGCTAGATTAGAACATAACCATAGTTCCCTTCACCAAAATTACAAAATATCATGGAAATAAAACCATCATGCCCAAGACCATGTGTGAAATCCATGCAGAAAACCATAGGTAGGTCTGCCCACCTAATATAGGGCCCAATTTTTTTCCTTGGGGCAGACCCCATGCAAGAGGGCTATCGCTCCCCTTCATACCCCCAAGTAGTGCCCACCTAATATACACCCCAGGTGACCCCCCTTATGTGGGGTAGTCATGGAAAGAATATAACACAACCCAACATAATATTCTATATTACATGAAACTTTAATTGAAGGTTGTTACAAACCCCTTCCCCTTAGGAGAACTCCATCCTACTGTTCTATGACTAGCAAACTACTAAAAACAAAAGATTATTCCTATGGAGATTTATAACATAGCTCGATGTAGTATTTACAATGATGTCCTGCTAAAAACAAAACAAACATATCGCTTATTGGAGCTTTATAACACAACTAATTGCGGTGTTTAAAACAATAACCACACACAAACACACATATATACATATACACCCACACACACACACATGAAAAGTGTATTTTTTTCAACCAACAAATAATGAAGGATATAAAGCCCACATCTGATCATCCATCTCCCATCTAGCTTCATTGGGCCCAAATGTATTCTACTTCACTTTAAATTTCTCTATTTCCCAGTTTAAATTATGAGTTGTTTTTGTTGCAGAATGCATTGTGGCTGGATAGAACTCTCCCTCTGGTTCCACCTACAATACAAACCAATTAATCACATGATCAACATATTGCACATATCTCTTAAACAATGAAACATGGAAAATATCATGGACTTTCACTGTCAGCGATAGTGCAATTTTGTAGGCCATTGGTTTAATCCTCTCAAGGATCTCAAAAATCCCACAATATTGAGGTGCCAACTTGGAACATCAACCAATCCTCAATAAGTTTCTTTTGGGTTTGATGTGCAAGAACAAATGCTTCCAAACCTTAAAATCCTTGAATTTTATGTGTTGATCTGCATAAACCTTCTACATCTCCTATGTTTCCTTCAAATTCCTTTTGATGACCTACATCTCCTACTCCATCTCAACCAACATATCTGGTTCAATCTGTACCTTGTTCATAGGATCACTCCATCTGATAGGAGTATTACAAATCCACCCATATAGAGCATCAAATGGACTCATCCTCAAGGGTTCCTAGTACACATTAGTATATGCAAATTGTACCATTGGAAGGTACTCCTCTCACTTCCTCTACTAATGCATGACATACATCCTAAACATATCCTCAAGAAGCTTGTTGACGCTCTCTGTCTATCCATATTTGTGTGGATGATAAGTCACACTGAAATCTAACTATGTCCCCAATCCTACAAACAACTCCTTCCAAAACTTGGAAGTGAACTTAGCATCTCCATCTGATATGATCTTCATGGGAACACCATCTAACCTCACTATCTCCCTAATGAAAATCTGAGCTACCTCACTAGCTAAATTTGTAAACTTCACTGTAATGAAGTGAGCTACCTTTCTCAACATATCAACAACAACCATAATGGAATCATCTTGCCTCGATATCCTTGGAAAAATTATAATGAAATCCATGGAAATGACCTCGCATTTCCATTCTATAATCACAATAGGCTACAACAAACTAGTTGGTCATTACACTATAATTTTACATGCTTATAGTGCAAACATATAGCAACAAATTCATTCACCTTTTTCTTCAAGTTCAGAAAAAAATAGAACTTCTTAACAGCTCTCAAAGTCTTTTGATACTAGGTGGCCTAAATATGCCTTGACATGAAACTCCCTCAAGATAAGATTCTTCAAATCACTACTATCTAGCACATAATTTTGTTCTTGAATCTAACCAAACCATATGTCATGAAGTGATACTCTGCATTCCTATCACCTTCACCCTGCTACTACAAAATTTTCTTTAGCTATTGGTACTTCTGATCATGTTGCCCTTCATGAAAGATTCAATCCTGTAAATTACAAACTCCTTATCATGATATGAAATATTTAGAACTAGAGCATTTGTAAGAAAATGCTTCAGCTTCTCAAAATTAGTTGCACACTCCTCATTCCATTCAAACTTCTTCCCTTTTCTCTCCAAATATGTAAAAGGATAGCTGATACTTAAGAATTTCCTCATGAAATTCTTGTAATAACATGCTAGTCCCATCAATGATATGACCTCATCCACATTCCTAGGAGTTGGCCACTCCATGATGACTTTAATTTATTCAGGGTCCATTGTTATCCCCTCCTAGGAAACAACATGTCCCAAGTAATGGATCTGAGACTAAAATAAATTGGAATTGTTGATCTTAGCATACAACTGATGCTCTCTCAATAATCTCAACACTGCTTCTAGGCGCTTTGCATGCTCTTCCTCATTCTTGGAGTATATCAATATGTCATCAATAAACACTATCAAAAACTTGTCCAGGTAAGAACACAACACATTTTTCATCAAGCACATGAAAGTGGATAAAGCATTAGTAATACCAAGAGGAACCACCGCAAACTCATAATACCCATAACTCATGTGAAATGCAGTCTTGTAGATGTCTTCTTCTTTGATGCACACCTGATGATATCTTGATCTCAAATCAATATTTGAGAACAATGCGGCTCCCTTCAGCTGATTAAACAAATCATCAATCAGTTCCAATGGATAAATGTTCTTGATAGTCACCTTTTTCAAATACCTGTAATCAATATACAATCTGAGAGTACCATCCTTCTTCTTTACAAACAACACTGGTGCACCCCAAGTTGATACACTTGGCCTTATGTATCCCTTATCAAGCTTTTCCTTAAGTTTCAACTTCAATTCCACCAACTCCAGAGTGTTCATCCTGTAAGGTTTTTTAGGTGTTGGTGCTACTCTTGGTACCAACTCAATAAAGAAATCCACTTCGCTATGAGGCGATAAATCTAATATATATATATATAGATATATATATATAGGAAACACATATTGAAATAGTTTCAAAACAATATACCTATTCATGACTTCGTCATCCTCAACATCCTTCCATTTGTCACTGGAAATATGCATTGTAAAAAATACACACCCCTTCCTGCAACTGCGCTTAGCTTTCATAGTTGTAACCATCCTCACTAATGTAGGCTTCTTCTTTCCCTATAATAATATCCTTTCTCCATCATCGTTTAGGGACTCAATGGATTTCTCATAACAATATACCTTGGTCCTGTGAGTGAAAAACCAATCTATAACCAAAAGCTTACTACATAATCCCAAAGGAAGCAAATTTACATCAGTTGATGTAGGCATATAATTCAACTCAAATGCACAATCCCTCACCCAATGATGGAATATTTTCTTGGTCGCTATATCCAACTGTACTAGCCATGATTATGCATGCACTTCTTTACTTAAATGACATTGATCCACCACGTCAAGACTAACATAACTATAATTGGAGCCAAGTTTAATAAAAATGGAAATAACTTGATCACAAAGCTTACCTTCCATCTTAGTAATGGATGCCTAATGATCTGCCTACCTGATATCAAGTGTTTCATAAATATGAGGAATGCTTTGACCAACATCCTGATTTGTGCCTCCTGGCCATTATATATCTAAGGTCTTTCACCCTTGTACAATGGACAAACCTTCTTGCAATGATCCCTACCAAAAATCCAACACTGCAATGGTTCCCTACCGTTACCTTTACTCTGTTTCTCTCCAGGATGAGATCCATGTCCTTTATCAGCTACATTGAACTTCTTGTAAGGAGCCACATTTTATTTCACACTTGCATCTATTGATATCCCACTCTTCTTAGGCCATTTTCCTTTAGTATTCTCATTCCCTTTCTAAACATACTTGAACAAAGGCTTGTGCTTTGACTCCTCATAACAATGCTTCAATTTTTTGATATATTCCTCCAATGATAGAGGCTCCTCAAACTCAATCCGGTCTCTAAATGGTAATGGAAACTCACCAATAAACAATTGATTTTTCTCTTTCTCATCCTTAAGATAAAGTAAATACCTCAAGAACTCTAGGAATCTGCTTGCGTACTCATCATCTATCATGGAACCCATGTTCAGCTCATAGAATTCATTAGCCCTGTCATCATAGTATGTTTCAAAAAATTACATATTCTTGAAGAGTCTCTTAAAGTCATCCAAAACCATCTCCTCTTCATTAATGATTTTTACATTCTTCAAATACTCCCACTAGATATCTACTATCCCTTTAAGACTGAAGGTATCTATCTTAGCTTTCATGTTCTCTGAATAGTCATGCAATCTAAATAACTTCTTCATCCCAAGCATCCATGCTTCTGAATCTTTTGATTTCTTCATCGCCCCATAAAATGTAGGAGGTTTACTTTCTTGAACTCATCTAGCAAGTACTCACTCCTATGGTGTTGGCAGTGATGATGATGATGTATCCTAAAAGAAGAACTAGAATAAAACCCATAAATACCAGTCCTATCAGGTGTAACCAAGAATATGCCACTCTTCATTGTATCCTCCCTGTCCAACTTTTGTCTCCTCTAATACCGGCTACCATTTTCTCCATTAGTCTTCTCCCAATGATTATCTCCATGAGTGACACCCATATGTCCTTACTTCTAGAAATCTAAAAGAATCTATAGAATCATTACATTAACTTATTCCTTATTTTCCTAGCTATGGCAAGCCTTTTTGTGCCTCAATCAGCCTATTATTATCTACGTTATAGCTTCTAATATCTTCCCTTAATCTCCTTAGTTTATCTACTAGATTAAGAGAATAATATTCTCCTTTTTGCCCAACTGACCTTTCCCATTTCATGGAATTCACATCAGGCCTGTAAGGGGAATCATATAAACTATATTCCACCATTATGCTCTTCATATCTGATATTATATTTCCTACAATCATACCATGTTAGATAAACCAAATAAAAACATAATCAAAATAATATCTCAATGTACCTCAAGGGAGGCTATCTCATCTGCACAAATTATGTAGATTAGCATGATATAGATACATAATGACATCAACATATCAACATCATGCATGTTGGGATGGGGTCCCCTAGGGTAAATTTTGGGGAAAAAGACCAAATTTTATGTAAAGAAATGTAAAGTCTCCGCAAATTGTGGTTGCAGAGCACATAAATAGTTAAAGAGTCAAAAAGGGTTTTACCATTCTTTATGTAAGTTAAGTCAGCTTTTTGAAGATCTACCCATGGTCTGCAGACTATTAGATTATATAAATAAGTATGTCTTAGATATTTTAAGGCAGAATAATTTCGATGATGAAGACAAATGTATTGGGTCAATAGAAGGAATATCGTAGATATCTTAGACGAAAAAAAGGCTCTGTAGCTATGTGCCCAGAGACCTAGAGTAGAGTCTGAGCCGAGTGTGCAGACCCCTGCAACTGAGTGTGTAGGGAAGTCTTGAGTCTGTAAGCTGAACTAAATATTAATAAAGAATATCATTAAAAAAATTCATGTGTTTTACCTATTTACTTATGTTATGTATGAATATGCTTTATGCTGTGATGAATGACGTGTTTATGAAATAATGTTGTATTGAAGCACAACTTTAGTGGATCTATATTGTTATGTGAACGTAATTGACATTAAGGGTTTACACAAAGATTATATCATTTTATGTGATAGTTATCGAACACTTAAGCAGATCTGAGTAAATATTGGGTTAAGAACAATATTGGATGCACGTAAGTAGTTAATATAGCTATTTAGGGTCTGCGAGATCCAATTGTAGACCTTCATGATGGTCTAGAGGTTGATTAAAGGTAGTTACATCAATAAGTCATGAAGGCTTATTGATATGCATGAAGGCAGATTGAGGGAACAAAACAACATCACATTGATCTCTGGGTGCATAAGCATGGTTTGAGCATCCCCCCATACTGCTTCGGGTGAGATTTCAGTCCGCACTCCATGGATTGATGCCGAAAGGGCCAGTAGTGTAGGGATTTGTTTGGTGCAACTAACTTTGAACCTGGGTGAGGACCCATTGAGCCAAAAAATGGTTTTGTTGCTAGGACAGGGACCTGCATAAAGAGATGTGTGATGTTGCATCACTATAATCTGATAAAGTAAGAAATTGAGAAGTGGTTGGATAGAAAGATCCACGAATTGGCAAAGCAAGAAAACAAAAATCTACGCTTGAAAAAAGAATAGTGGTTGGAAATATATATATACACAGAGATACATGAAATTTTCTTTTGCACATTCTCGATCAAACTGTATGATTGGATCGCTAAATTGGTAGATGACCAAGGAAGGTCAAGGCTTGACAATCCAATAGTGTGGACCCCGGAGCTAGTGCGAAGGCTAGAAGCTTCTAAAGATAAGATCATGCATGTTGTTGACCATTGCTTGATCGAGTCATCAGAGGATTTGTTATAGAATTTGTGGTCGATACCTTAGTCAACTACAGTGAAGCAGAGAGATGCTTTTTGAAGGGACCGTGAGGCAAGTATTTGAGATTTTTGAATATTTGGATTAAAATTCTCTTGTGTGAAAATCAGGTTATGCCACTACGTTGATGATTGGATCTACGCGGAGTGGATGATTTTTTAGAAATCAGGGGAGAGCAGGTCCTGAATAGAGCCCATTGATAGAATCTCCTTCGAGTGATGACGAAGGAGCAGTACATGCCTCACCATCAAGCATTGTACAATTGATAAAGCTTGGTTTTCTACGAATACCTCATCCGCCCACACCACCTGCACCTTCACCTCCACAACATACACCTTCACCCACACCACCACCACCTCTACCACCATTCAACATGTCGAATACCATGAAGTTGGTCGTTTTCAAGGGCTTGGGAAGTGAGGACTTGGATCAGTTTTGGTTCATTGTGAAGGTTGTATGGATGGCATAGAATATTGTAGATGATCATATAAATAAGGGATAGTTGGTTACTGCAATATAGGATTGCGTGTTGACATGGTACATTAAGTACTGCACCGATAACCCGCTGGTGTCATTACCAAACACGGAGACCA
Source organism: Pinus taeda (assembly GCA_000404065.3). Lineage (NCBI taxonomy): Eukaryota > Viridiplantae > Streptophyta > Pinopsida > Pinales > Pinaceae > Pinus > Pinus taeda. The sequence goes on from APFE031445688.1 coordinate 129,756, forward strand.
CTTTGAACAAAGAATTCAGTAAGCCCAATTCTGAATCGCAATTTTTCATTGGATTCAAGAAAATCATGATGAGGCCTGACAAAATGACCTGGGAATTAGAACAAAGATTGAAGTGCTAGATCCATGAAGCTAATATGAATCTCATGGATAGTCAGCACTGCAAATGGTTTGTAACCTCACCCCTGCCCCACATAAGGATTGCTTTATTGCATCAAAAGATAAAGGTGGAATCCCTACAAATTTCAATGATATTACATGAAACACCTATTCAAGACTTTGCTTTGGGAGTTCAACAGATTCACGCAGAGTTGTAGAATCTCTGCATGGAATTAGAGAGCTTGAAAAGGGAAAAAGTGGCTCGGCCAAAGGTGCATGAAGAAGTTTGGTGCCTCAAATTTAAAAGCCAAGGGCATGATAAATATCATTTCCCTGAATTCACATGTTATACAACAAAATGACCCGTTCATCAGCTCGGAGGGGAAAGATATGATAGCTAAAGCAAACACTACGATCACAAGCCTTGTTTCCACACTAACACTGGCTAAACACTAACAACATGATTTATAAAGCTTCTTTGTAAGCCTAAGGGAGCGTTAGTGACCCTACTAACTCTACATGTTGGTTCAGGGACAACGTTAGTGGATCCTAATGAGGATCTAGAGGTAAAAGGAGCGAATTGACTCATAAATATCTCTATATTCCCTCCTAAATCTACTCAGAAAAGAAAGGAAACATTTAAAGTTCGACCTAATTGTGGGATTTATAAATCCTAGTGAAGGAGGAAAATGGGAAAGAGCTGAAAGGCATGGACAAATCATTGCTTTTACCTTAAGAGACTCATGGACTAACTTGGCAACCCTAACCCAATTGCTACATAAGAAAAGCTAGGGCTATGGTGATAGAGGTGAGATCATTTGAAAGAATAACTTACTTGATTGTCCAACATAGTCTCAAATCTAAGCATAAGAAGTTGGTAAGAAGGGAGAGATAGAGAGGAGCTGGAGAGGTAATGGAAGTTTGATGCAACAAATGGTTGTAATCACTCTTCTGAAGTTAATATAGAATTGCAGTTGTACTATCTACTCCGTGGTGTTGGTACTATCATTCATTTACTTGTTTGTCCAATAGTTTTTAGCATCAGTAGATTACTTATTCGTAACTAGTTGTCTTTTATATATTCATGTATTAGTTACCAAGGTTGTATGATGTGATTATGCTAGTCTCTTCTATGTGCAGGACTTGATCAGAATCTGGCTCAGGGGACTTCCACCTAGCTGCATTGCGCTCTCTAGCAAATCTACATGGAGGCTTGAGGTAATTAATTTGTCTTGTTTTAATAGTTAGCTATTATTTATGGACATGCATGTAACTTTTTGACAACTACAGATAATATTACAGTCTACCAAAGGTCCTGGGAAGACCTTTGAGGGTATCTCCATTCTCCATACACCTACATTTTATCCTATAGAAAAATTGGCGACTTCGATGGGGACTATACGTTTAGTTCCCGGTTCACCCTGATAGTTCTCAGTTTCATCCTCCTTCTAGACCTCCCCATACTTCTACATTCCTTTTTTGGCCCATCAAGACCTTGTTGCATTCTCCCTCATACATTCAGCCTTGGATTTGATCCCCAAAGCCTTTTTTTGAACCCTTTTCCCACACTAAAACAGGTTAACAGAGCAAACATATATTTATAAAGCTCTATGTTTGCACAAATAGTGCGTTACTAGACCAGTAACTCTCTATGGACTCTGCTATAGAGCGTTAGTCACCCAAATTTTGACATGAAGCTGTGTCTGTAAACTCAAAGGGATGGGAAACCTGCTCATGGACTGAAAAAGGATCCGCAGCTATATTTTGTTAGCAAGATCTATTTCCTAAGAGATTTTTTTTTATGAAATAGTTTTTTTCTTTCTTAAAATGTTTTTATAAAATAAAAACAAACATTTTTTTATTCATTCTTCTACTTAGCTAGTTAAAATCTTATTTATTTTGGTTTCGAATAGTTATTACAAAGAATTGGAAGGATTTTTGTTGGTTATGCATGTGTTATAATGACCAGGATGCATGGAACAAATATGAATGTATGAAAGACTCTCACTTGTAGAATACAACTTATTTCATTGAATTGAATATTTTAATGCATTGTATTTTGCATGATTTTTGATTTAGAGTCCCACCACATATCATATGTCAACACCCCTATCGAAGACACTAAAAAAGTACACATAAAATTGACCTAAAATCAATCAATAACTCTTTATAGAGAAAACAAACATTAGCTCAGGTTAGGATCTTGGGATAGGCAGTGTGAGTAAAATGCCCAAGATCAGAAACCAAAACTAGTGTCATTAAAAGAGAGAAAATTCCTTCTGCACCCACACTACCGGGAGCACTCCAGTCAAAGTGGAGTAAAATATGAGACAACATCGGACTGTAAGTGAAGGTAGCTTGCCTTGGCTTACAACTCCTTTGTTTATTCTATGTATTGGTGATCCATTCGGGGATTTCGGAATTGAGTCAGGGACTCAGGTATCCTGCCCACACAACATACTATCTGTGACTATGTCCCCCCTGGTAGTGTCTCTGATATGAGGTATCCTTAGTGGCCATACTTTTAGGGACTTACATAAGGTGACTGGGGCGGGCTACCTTGCTACTTAACACAAACGAACCTACTCTGTCTTTAGTTTTTGGGAGGGTGCTCATCTTCATGAGAGTAATTGGCCCCTCAATCTGAGGTTTGGGTGAAGCTCTAGAGTAACTGTAATTGTACATTTGTCTAACCCTCTCTGTTATTCATTATGATATTGGGTTTCATCTCCAGTGATCGGTGCTTATTAGACAAGGTCATTTCCCTCTATTTTCTAATTGTTTCACTTAGTGTATTTTTTATTTTTTAGGCACCCAAGTGTTATCATGAGACTTTAACAAATATCGTGATAAAATTTATTCATAAAAATTAACAGTCACCATGGCTACATCCGGCCCTCGTCATAAATCTAGACAATCGTTAGGATTTCCTCCACTCATTCTGGAAGATCTATCAAGCTCCAGTGAACCATGTTCCCCATCTTCGGGAAACTAGTCTCCAATATCTCACACAGAAGCTCTTTGGACAACCGATGATTCAAGCTTACGGGAGGATTTCTTCACTACAATATTTCTTCCTCCCTACAACCCTCTGATCGTTAATTTGTTGCACCCACTCTTGGTTCACATGGCACCTGTACCCCGTGTGTCTTCAATTGGAACATTTCCATCCATCCCGTTGATGACTAACGGGTCGTGGAACATTTTGGACACTTTTGGTCCCCCATCACTTCCCCAGTCGACAGTCACCACCACACCGTTGATGGTGAACCTTGCTATTCCATTTGTCCTAGGTACAAACACTCACATGACACCCTCCATGAGTGGAACCCAGCCTTTATTGGGCTCCACCCCGTTAGTGTCAAACTCTATACCCTTGACAAGTGCTACATACAACACTCCTTATAACGCTCAATATAGCACAGTTAGAATGGGTCCCTTCAACCAACGATATGGTTGGCATCCATTGTATAGATCTAACCCCCGTATTCAACTATTTGGGGGCATTCCCAATATGCATATACCGGTTGGGAACGTAATAGTTCCCCCTCCATTTTCAGGCATGTAGGGTTAGTCACTAATTGACATGAGCACTCCTTATGTCAGTCAAGGACATATGGTTAGTTCTGTGGCAAGCGACAACCCTCCAGGAGGTGCCAACCAATCCATGCGGCCACCCTACTCACAACCTCAAATGAGTCAAGGGGGCACTGCTTATCTTGGGGGCAATGTTATACCCCAACATCACAATCCCCATGGAAATCCACATTACAATTCCATACCCCAAGGAAACTACTATACCACACAACCTATGTATAATATTGGGACTCAAACAATGGCAGGACTGCAAGGATCCTCAAGTCATATGTCATCGCCTTGGTTTGAGTCTAGGGCATCGCACACTCTGCCTTTTTTGGCAACATTGGATATCCCCAACTTGTACAAACTTACAAATGACCCCATCTATCATAACTTACTCTTGCCACCAATCTCGCATAAAATATTGACAGACATCCCCAAGTTCGAAGGGAAACAAGGGGAGGATCTAGGTACCCATATCACCACCTATCATCTTTGGTGTGTTTCTAACTCCATGGTCAATGATAGTATCTAGTTACGTCTTTTTCCTCACACCCTTACTGGCAACGCAACCATGTGGTACATCTAGTTACCACGTGTGTCAGTAAATACCTTTTATGCTTTAGCGATGGAATTCTTAGAGCACTTCCAGCTACCCATCTGCTATGAGACTGGGACAAAACTCCCCACTTCACTACGTCAATATACTTCCACCCACATCTTTGATCATATACATGAATGGAGACGTAGGTGGAGGTTAGTAAAACCTTCCCTCCCAGAATATCTCTTAGCGGACTGGTTCTGCAAATCCCTACTCCCCTAAATCTCTAAAGATGTTGCCTTAGGTGGTGCAATCACAGAATACCAATCCATAGGTCGTGCCCAGTACTTAGATATGATATATTCACATTTTGGTACTCTTTACGACATAATCCCCAATGCCCCTCGTAACTCCAACACTTCTACTACTCAGCACCTCGAAGCGCATGTCGATGGGAATATCGGCGCAACCTCTGGGGCAGCTGTAAAACAACTCAATGGTCACATTACCCAAATGTCAGTGGACCCCTCTACCAAATTGACTACTCTTCCTACCACCGTGATAAAATCTATGCAATCTACATAAAAACCCAGTGGTAAGAATGAGAAGTATAAGAAAAAGACTCTTTGGTACTCTTTACGACATAATCCCCAATGCCCCTCGTAACTCCAACGCTTCTGCTACTCAGCACCTCGAAGCGCATGTCGATGGGAATATCGGCGCAACCTATGGGACAGCTGTAAAACAACTCAGTGGTCACATTACCCAAATGTCAGTGGACCCCTCTACCAAATCGACTACTCTTCCTACCACCGTGATAAAATCTATGCAATCTACATAAAAACCCGGTGGTAAGAACGAGAAGTATAAGAAAAAGACTGCTCCTTCTGAGGAGTAGTCAACAAAGCAGCAAAACCCAAAGCAGAAGGCCGCTATGCCTCCTAATGATGGAAATGATAAACCTGCTATATTCCCTTGAAAAATTTGTGCTGAAGACCACATGACCTATTGCTGCTCACGTCTTCAAGAATGCACAAACTTCATTGGTAAAATGGATACTGGTAGGACCCCCACTATACTTAATAATCCTTTCCGCGCTCAGCAACAACAACACCTCATTGCAAACCAACCCTAACCTCCACAAGGTGGAAACGGGGGTTCAAAACATCCTTTAGCTGGTGAAGGACCCTCTACCATTTACACCTTTGAAACGATAGATCTACAAACAAGAGCCAAATCATATGGAGCTCCTATCGCTCACACAGAGAAACCTTCCCCAAGTCAAAACCCATCACCGCCCAATGATTTTCATATTGAAAGGGTGGTTTCTTACCTTTTGAATTGCCCCCCTAAAAGGGCACTTCGATGCACAAGACACAATACATCTGCACGTGTCGCCCAAAACTACATCATTGTAGAAGAATTGGCGCAAGCACCGTTAGCTATGTCAACACTCGAAGTATTACAAACATGTCTAGCACAAAGGAAAGCTTTGCTTTTGGCTATTGGTGGTACCAACCCATAGGATTCCATGCTTGCAATTTTTGACATGGAAAAATGTAAACCTCCCCTTTCCCACCAGCTTGCATTTTAGGTGCAAATATTTTTGAAAGGTAAAGGCATACATAGAGCTACCATAGACAAAGGTGCTTCTACTTGCGTCATGTCGGCTTCATGTTGGCTCGCTTTGGGTTCTCCAACCCTATCCCCACCGTCGAATTCCCTTAAAGCTTTTAACGGCCACACTTTCATCCCAAAAGGATACCTAGCTAGCTACCCCATCAACTAGTATGGGAAAATGGTAACGGTGGACATAGAAGTTGTAGATAAAAAGCTCGACTATAATCTCTTGTTGGGTCACAGTTGGACATATGCCATGATGGCCATTGTGTCTACTATCTTTGCCATCATCTTATTTCCATTGGATGGAAAGGTAGTCACAGTGGACCAGATATCCTTTTGTACCCTTGATTATTCCCCATTACCAAGAATCTCTATACCCCTAGTAGGTGGTGTACCTGACTCTTATGTCAGTATCTGTACCAGTCTACTAAAGGCTTCTTCCCTGATGGGTTGTTTCCCTCTTCAGCTACCCAAGGTTTCACAAATGGTCAATATGCTTTCATCCATTCCTCATGAATAGATTGATCCATGGATCCTACTAGCTCCTTCAGACATTGACACTTATGGAGAACAAATGCTGATGTCACTAGTTGAATTGGCCTACCAAGGCATTCAATCTGCATCTGAATCTCCAGTCGCTTTGGTTACGACCAACGGTACGACTTCACCTCCCATAATGGCTCCTTCTTTCAATCCACTCAATCAAGTCCTACCTATAGAAGAAGTTATTAGAGAAATCATAAGTTTAGAAGAGAGAGCTTGGGAGGACTCGCACCACCGTCTTTCAATATCTGATTCAAACATGATGCCTTTTCAGATCCTATCACTTGACATACTAGAAATCATTTTCTCACCCTACACAACTATCCAAACTTTGGAGGCGAAAGGAAACATGGGAAATATTTCAAAGACATTGCTCATCGATATTTCTGTCAAGACAGGCCTCATGGAAAACATCCATCGGATTGCAATCCTGAGGAAATTGCAAGCTTCACCTATCTTTTTAAGGAATTTCGCGACGTATTCACCTAGTCTTATGAGTAAATGCCCGGCATAGATCCATCTATTGTCAAGTATGAGATCACGAATTACGACAATGCTAAACTTGTCCGTCAAAGGCTTCGACCGTTCCATCCCCACAAAATGGTAGCCATCAAAAATGAAGTGGAAAAGTTGTTACATGCTAGTTTTGTCTATCCTGTTCCTTTAACGAAATGCATTTCCAATCTGGTTCCTAGCAATAAAAAACAAGGAACCATCCACTTATGTGTCGACTATCGAGACTTGAACGCTGCGTGTCCCAAGGATAATTATTTGATACCATTCATCGATCAAATAATTGATGACTACGCCAATTGTGAATCATTTTGATTCATGGTTAGATTCTTAGGTTACAACCAGACTGCTAGAAAACCCAAAGACCAGCACAAAACTACCTTCGTCTACCCATGGGGCATCTTTGCCTATCGCAAACTCCCACTTGGTTTAAAGAATTATGGAGAAACTTTTCAAAGAGCTATGGACTACGCATTTCATGATATCAAGAATATCGTTCAAGCTTACTTGGATGACCTTCCAGCCCATTCCAAGCAATGAACACAACACCTAAATCATTTAACATCCATCTTCCTTAGGTGCATTTTCTTTATCAAGTCTGGACGCTTACCTGGATTCATTGTCTCCAAGTACGGGATTAGGGTTGATCCCAATAAGGTAAAGGAAATTACTCAATTACCTAAACCACAATCCATTCTACAGCTCCAATGTTTGAAAGGGAAAGAAAACTTTTTACGACGGTTCATCATAAACTATGCTGAGTTAACGAAAGGATTTATGCACCTACTTAAGAATGGAGTGAAGTATTTATAGGAAGATCAAGTTCAATGATCATTTGATGCCTTGAAAAAGGCGCTTATATCATCCCCACTCCTTAGCACTCCCAACTACGACTGTGACTTTATTCTATACCTGGCATCCTTGCCATCCTCTCTCATAATGGTCTTGGTTCAAACCCATGATGACTGGAATGAACATGTGATCTATTATCTGTCCAAAGGCATGGCTGGGCCTAAACTTAGATATTCACATGTGGAAAAGTTGTCATTTGTAGTCATCTTTACAGTCAACCGATTCTTACACTACATCCTGTTGTGATAGACTATTGTCATTGCCTTGGAGAATCCCATGAGACATATTTTGTCTCATCAAGTAATTGGAGGAAAAAATTTCAAATGCATAGTGATCCTCCGACAATTTGATTTGTTTCTCACATCTGCCAAGGCAAAGAACTCCTTATTCTTCATCAAACTTTTGTCAGACCTTCCCATTGTCTATCCTAATGAGATAGCCCATGATCCTCTTCCAGATGAAGCTGTCTATCTTATCAACACCACTGACCCTTGGTACGGTGACATTCTTGTCTACCTCCAAGCATAACGGTTCTACCCCGAACTATCAATAGGTGACTTTCGTCGCATCCGCCACCAAGTGCAACATTATCTAGTGATTAATGATACGTTATATCGTCATGGTGCAGATACAGTTCTTCGATCTTGCCTCACTTATGAAGAGGCGGAACATGTTTTAAATGACTACCATTCTGGTGCATGTGTCGGTCATATTTCTAGAATATCTACTGCATAGAAAATCTTGCGCGTAGACTATTACTAGTTGACCTTGTTCAAAGATTGTGTCAAGGCCATCCAGCAATGCCATCCTAATCAAGTGTTCACAAATAAAATGTGTGCTCCTCTGGCCCTACTGCACCCAATTATGTCCATCGGCCCCTTTGCCAAATGGGGGATAGACTTCATAACTTGCAATCCCGTTTCCTCTACTGGACACAACTATATCATAGTAGTTGTGGACTATTTCATGAAATGGGCCATAGCCCTTCCCACCTACCAGGCCAATGGGGAAACTACGGTGCTATTCCTATTTAATCAAGTTATCTACCACTTCGGTGTACCCCACACGATCTTTACAGACCATGGGTCTCATTTCCAGAATCACATGATGTTTGACTTAACATCACTCCTAGGTTTTTGCTTGGATCAATCATCCTCCTACTACCCCCAAGCTAATGGTCGAGTAGAGGCCATCAATGGTGTCTTAAAGACCATGATTCATAGGTTGGTATAACTTCAGTAAAAACTGCCATGAGATTTACACCTTTTAACCTAGCTTACGACCTAGAAGCAGTTTTACCCATTGAGTGTCAGATCCCTTCCCTACAAATAGTCGTTGAACTCCTGCCCGACACTACTACCGAAGAAGAGCAACTATTATACCTCAATCAACTGGATGAGACCTATCGAGATGCTGAATTGGCACTCGAGGCTCACGAGAGCCAGGTGAAAACTCAATATGACAAAAAAGGTCAAGCCTCGGTCTTAACAAGAGGAAGATCTTGTTGTGCTCTATGATAAGAAACATGACCTCTTGGGGGCAGGAACAGTTCAACCCTTACGGCTAGGTCCCTATGTCATCAAGAAAGCCCTCTCAAAAGGGGCATATGAACTTCAGGACTGGGAAGTAGTCCCGCTTGTCAAGCCCAAAAATGGGCTCTATCTGAAAAAGTATTATGCCTAGTATTTCACTGGGCATGTGCTTTGTAATTTTTTGTATTTATAAGTTTTGCTTCCCTTTTTTGGTGTGAATGGATTGTTTTGGTATTTATTGGAGTATTTGGTGCATACATCCTTCTTGCAATGTAGATGTCTTCGCTACCCTTAGCATACGTAGGATATGTGGATGGTGCTAGTCGTCACACACAACACATTGCATCAGCTACTTGGGTCATCTACACACCTGAGTCGGAACTGTTTTGTTCTGGAGGAGTCTTTCTGGGTACCGCCACCAACAATATTGTTGAGTACATGTCCATAATTTCACTTCTCATTGAAACTTCATCAAGAGACATCTCCAATCTAGTGGTCAGGTTAGACTCTCATCTAGTTGTTATGCAATTGACAAATTTTTATCACATTCATAATCCATCCTTATTATGTCATTATCTGAGAATACGACTCTTGGAACAACAATTTGAAGTTATCACATATGAACACATTCCTAGAGAATTTAATACAGTTGTTGATTCATGAGCAAACTACGCATTAGCTTGGAATCTGTCTCATTCACTATAGAAGCATGCATGAAAAGTAAAAGTTTACAAAGTAAAAATTTTTACAAAAAACATTTAAAAAGCACTTACACAATAAAAATTAAATAATGTCTGTATAGATATATCTATATATATATATATATATTATATATATATATATATATATATAAAAACACAGTATTTTACATTGAAATATTCCAAAAATTGGATTTTTTAAGTACAAAATGGCTACTACGCCTAGCTACAAACACCCATTGGCTATGCCAAAACACCTGCTAAAAAGAGTCTACTACTCCTGAAATGCTAAAACTACTCTAGCTATTCTCCAAAGAGGAACCAAAAACTGCTCAGGTACACCGACTGTGTGCCGCTGCATATGAGTGGGAATCTCCCTCATAGGAAGGGAGGACACCCATACTCAAGCCCTCTAGGTTCCTCAAAACCTTGCGAAGACTGTCGGCATCACCCCCCTAGTAGGTAGTTGGCCTCCTTGTTTCATATGGCGGGGTTTTCCCGTAGGTCATAATGGCGCCACATCTGTGTTAAGCATAAAGCTTCATGTCAGTATTTGTTCACCCATAAAAACATCACATAAGCATTCAAAAGCTAAAAAATATTTGAAGTACATTCAAAAACAATTCTCACCTTGAGGACCCTATTTAGTCTCGGGTGGCAACATCAAGTCAAGGTCACTGGTGAAGTCCATGCCCTCATAAGCATAGTCATCAATCATCACGATATGGCCATGAAGCAACTGGAAGAAATTTTCCTGGAAGAAATGTCGAATCGGTCCTCCTCCTATGAGAGGATCAAGTGATGACCATTGTCCCTGTCTCGGCTCCCTCAGATCAAAGGGACCTAAGCTCATCCTTGGGCGAATAACAGGTACCCTCTCAAGAATGAATGAGACTATGAGAGTACCATACCAAAAACTTTGTTGGGTTCGAGTCTTGCATGAGGTTAACTCTGCCTTCAACTGGGAAAGCACTACTACACACCAGTTAAACATATGTGGCTGGACACAGTCAATTGCAAGAAATAGTTGGGCCTTTGTCACAACGTGGGGGCTAGTTGACCCCACCAACCACACAATCAACCATAAAATGGCCCTCATAGGCTTGTATCTTATCCTCTCTATGCGGACACTGTTGTTGACAAGTCCACTCTCAAGGATGCAGTAGTATTACACCAGCTCTAGGGTAGATCGTGGATCAGGCCTACCCCTGGTGAGTTTTGTCTGTACCCCATGGCATGATAGACCAGTTAAAAAATATATGTAATCACGGTAAATAGCCAGCTCATGATCTACAATCCTAAACACTTGCTCGTGTTCATCCCGGCGTTGGATAATCCATCTCAATAAATCCTCCTGCCCTTTCATCAGCTCCAACTTTGAATACTTCAATAAACCGCAACAGCACAAAGAAAGTATGCATGTTGGATCATTTCATATCAGCAATTCCTGGCTATCATGGGCCCATTCTCTCCATAGGCTAGTCATTATGGCCTGAAACCTATGCAAAATAACCCGAAAATCAGTTAAAATGGGGCAATACAGCTTCAGGAATCACTGCATGAGGTTTTAAATTGCTCCCTCAAGCTCTAATGCTCCCCCCAGTGGTACACAGGTAGGATTAAAACCCTCCAGCATTTCATATAGGGCATGTAACGCTCCCTATAGGCTTGCTAGAGGGCGTTATTCTGCAAATAATGCTTTAGGGCACCTTAGATCTGCAAAAATCCACCCCAAAAACTGATAAGAAAGGTTAAGAAATGCATAGAGCAAGGTTTTTTTCCCTCTACCTGGGACTGAAGACACGTCAAATGGTTGCCTGGATCTCTTGCAATGGTCCACAGAAAATCTGCTCCTCTATGGCTCCAAAACATTCTCACAATTCTCAAATAGTGAAAATGGTGAATGTGAAAGCTTAAAGAACTTCCTTATATTTATTTTTTGAGACATGATTTTTTGGAATCATTAAAGAGGAAGTAGTACATTCCCTGTGATTTTTTATCATGCATGAATCCATATGGATAGGAATTTTTGCCTTTTTATACCTTTTTTTGCTTTTGATGAAAGTACCCTCGGGAATGAAAAGCAGTAAAGCACTGCATGAAATTACCAACGAGCGCTTTTCGTTTATGGGATATTTTCTCACTCTCAAAAAACTAAAAAATCCCCGAGTTTTTCATTGTTGGACTCATTAAACACATACGGCGATGGTTCGAGAAACTCTTTTTCACTCTTTTTCTAGCTCATTAAACTGAGAAAGATCATTAGAGTATTATTTTTAGGCATTTTTTTCTCACTCATAATACTAAAAAAATCCAAAGTTTTTTCTTTAGTCTCGTAAAAAATTTATAAAGATGACCTGAGCATTCTTTTAGGTACTTTTCTTGCTTGTTAAACTTAAAAATCCTGAGTTTTTATCACCAGGCTCGTTATAAATCTACGGCAGCAACTAGAGCACTTAATTTTTTGGGACCATTTCTCACTCTTAAAATAAAAAAATCCCAAAGTTTTTCCCATTCTTCAGACTCATTAAACCTATGAAGAAGGAATGAGCAATTCTTTTACCTCTTTTTCCTTGCTCAATAAAATGAAAAAGATACTTTGAGTTTTCTTCATTTGGCTCGTTAAAATTTGATGAAGGTATTGAGTTTATTGTCATGTGACTCATTAAAAATTCACGACAAAAAACAAGTTTAGTCCATCTCCTCGTACTCATAACAAAATGAGGTCAAAATATATTGAACATAGGTTCCTCTTTATCCGTATTCAATAGATTAAATCACGAAAAAATAACCGATCCGAGTATACTATTAACCTTTTGTCGCACCTGGTTAACAACTATGACGAAGGGACCACCATGGAGTTGTTCTTTACGATCTTTTCAGACTATCTAAATATGAAAAGACCACCAAGTTGTCCCGTTTGGACTCATTAAATTCAACAGACAAAATATAGAGTCACTCTTTTTTTGATCCTTTTCAGACTCTTAAAACATGAAAAGATAGACGATTTTGCCTATGTGGACTCATTAAACTAATCAGATAGGGCATAGAGTCGCTCTTTTTTTTCATACTCTTAAAATATGAAAAGATCGATGAGTTTACCCGTCTAGACTCATTAAACTAATTAGACAGGGAAAATAGACAATACAACTGCATTCAGTATTAGAAAGCATGGTTTGGCAGCAGTTGTTCCCTTGAACATGGCACTCCCTTAGATAAACCTTCCTTGTGACGACCTCTCAATATGAATCCTACCATCCTATGAGTTTTAGCCTAAATACCTCGATGTTCTTGCATATCTGTATCCTAACACTCTTTGGTGTTCATGAGTCTAGTGTTGCATGGTTAAAACCATTGTCGTGCCTTCTATTTTTCAAGGGTTAACCTTTTGTTTCCTCCATCAACCCATCAAGCATATCCTTTCATCATTCCCTCTGTCGTTTAGGCCCAATTCTCAAAGTTTCCTCAAAAAGCAAATCATTCTTGTCACGTTTTGTGTCGATTGATGTAGGACATATTATTGCCTACCTTTCGACAGGTATCTTACTATCGAATTCAACATTCTATCTAGGAAGACAACCCAGAAACACATTCAGTGCCTTGGTACTTGTAGATATTAGTGGCAGGTTGCCTTGTGTTTGATCAGGGGTTCTCATTAATGGCTCCTAGTTAAGAAATTCTACGGGTGTTTGACAACAAAAACATCTTTCACACTGCTTAGATTGTACTGTGCATCTTGGATACTATCACCATTATTGGTGGCCTTCCTTGCGTCTATTAATGGTCTCCATTATTGACTCATAATCAAATGATTTCGTGCATGTTCAACATCAATGCATATATTCACATGTATATTGTGCCTTGCTTCATCTCCCAAGTTGCGTATATTGTTTTTTGGAGACAGCTCATTAGAATGATCCTATTATGACACCGGGTCTGTATTTTTCTTATCGGCAGCCAACATCGTCATATCTCTTTTATGAGAAAATCACTTTGACATAGCTACCGAGTGTGGGAATGCCCAACTCAAGACATGATTTTAGTTGTTTTATATATATGTGTTGTATCAGGTTTCCCGAACCACCCGAAGCTCCAATCCTCTCTCTCTTTTTGTCGAAGAAGGAAAATTATAGTTAAGTAAAGTATTTCGGTCATCATTGCAGCCTTTTATCTCATACTTTAGGTGGCATCTATTATATAGCAAAATGACCCTCTCATTAGCTCAGAGGGGAAAGACATGATAGCTGAAGCAAAGACCAAGATCACAAGCCACACTAATAGTGGCTAAACACTGACAACATGCTTTATAAATCTTCTCTGTAAGCCTAAAGGAGCGTTAGTGACCCTAATAACTCTACTTGGTTCGGAGATAGTGTTATTGCATCTTAGTGAGAATCTAGAGGTCAAAGGAGTGAATTGACTCATAAATATCTCTATATTCCCTCCTAAATCTACTTAGAAAAGAAAGGAAACATCTGAAGTTCGACCTATTTGTGGGATTTCTAAATCTTAGTAAAGGAGGCAAATGGGAAAGAGCTGAAAAACATGGCAACATCATTGCTTTTACCTTAAGATACTCGTGGAGGAACTTAGCAACCCTAACTCAATTGCTACATAAGCAAAGTTAGGGCTATGGTGATAGAGGTGAGATCATTTGAAAGGATAGCTTACTTGATTGTCAATTATAGTCTCAAATCTAAGCATAAGAAGTTCGTAAGAAAGGAGAGAGAGAGAGAGGAGATGGAGGGGTAAGGGAAGGTTGATGCAATAGATGGCTGTAATCACTCTTCCAACATTAGTATAGAACTGCAGTTGTATTGTCTACTCTGTGGTGTTGGTACTATCATTCATCTACTTGTTTGTACAATACCTTTTAGCATGAGTAGCTCAGTTACGTATAACTATATGTATGTTATATATTCATGTATTAGTTATCAAGGTTGTAGGTTTTGATTATGCTTGTCTCTTCTATGTGCAGGACTTGATCTAGAGCCATCTTGGGGGACTACCACCTAGCTGCGTTGTGCTCTCTAGCAAATCTACATGGAGGCTTGAGCTAATCAATATGTCTTTCTTTGATAGTTAGTCATTGTTTATGGACATGCATGTAACTTTGTGACAGCTGCAGATAATCTTACAGTCTGTCAAAGGTCCCAGGAAGACCCTTGAGGGTATCTCCCTTCTCCATACACCATGCATTTTATCTTATAGCATCATGAATTATATTATAGGAGGAGGGCCAATGCCTCTCAGGCAAGAAGCTTCAGCAGGATCAAGTACAAGGACCACGCTATGGTGGGCTATTTTTCAGGTGGCTAGAAAATATGTCACATACAATTGTAATTCGCTACAAAATTTTGTACAGATGCCACAATAATTACTCTGTAACCAATTTTTCGTGGGCAACGATGAGTGTAACTGACATAGCTATGAATTGATGATGGAAAGAATGCTTGTGTATCCAATGAAAATAGAAACTTGGCCTTCAAATCAAGGCACTATGGGAGCGCATGGAGGATGTCAAGGACATCGACGAGGTTGAGGAGGAGGAAGACCTAGTAGAGGTCGAGGGAAAGTTATTTTTTATAATTTTAGAGTGCTAGGACACTACGTGCAGGAGTGTATGAGACAGACACACCATCATGCCAGTATTGTACTCAGTTTGACCATGCGATAGAATAATACCCTATATTAATAGCTATGATATAAGAGAAGATGGCGCAACCTCAACAACCCACTCAAATTTATAGATGATGAGGGTCGAGCCCTGCGAGGAGGATCCCAATGTGAATATTGTGCTATGAAGTGGAATGATGACTGGTGATGATAAAGGGAAACAACCTAAATAAAGTGAATGGGTCCACAAGGCTCCAGAAAAATATGTTGGGTTTGACCTAGACCGCATGATGGAAACATTCATGGAAGAAAATAAATTTTTCACTGAGCCCTCTACCTCAAGAAGTCGGGACAAGATACCTGAAGAAGTTGACGCCTCCAGGCTTACTACTTTATTGCAGACTTATATGAAGTTTTTGCGCGATAAAAAGGCTATAAAATGGCTACAAGAACTGATAAATAAGTGTGCTAGTAAGGAAGGTGCTCCTGAAGGACATCAAACAGTCAGAAAAGTAGGTAAACACAATATGAGAACAAGGCGCAAGATGAGACTCACCACGCAAATAGGAGATTATGATATGCACCAAGTTATTTTAGATATGGGGTCGGATGCAAACATTTGGCCTAAGTAAACATGGGAAAGTATGGGGAGACATGCATTTAAATGGTCTCTGATTCAATTGAGGATGGAAAACTAGAAAAATATTATTCCTATGAGGCGATTTCGTGGAGTGACCATAGATATAGAGGGAACGAGCACCCTCGCCAATTTTGAAGTGATAGAGATTGTTGATGACAACAATCCATATCCCGCACTTCTGGGAATCGATTGGGCTATTGACATGAATGGGGTAATAAATTTGAAGAATTGAACAATGTCATTTGAAAGGAAATAGCTCCACATGGTAGTCCCACTGGACCCTGCAGAAGGACCATGCTATACTGAACCAGTCCATGACTATGAGGAAAGTGATGATGATTTGGACCAAATCTATAAAATAATAGTGCGAGACCAAGACTGGTTCAATCCAATAGCTGATGGAAGAATTGAAATGGACCGCGAAATTTCCTGTACATCAAACTCAGATGAGGAATTGGAGCATTTGCAGAATAGGTTACATGAATTATCTACGTTACGCTGTAATATGATGACTAATCGATGTGTTGTGTATCATCAGAGGTAAGAAATCTACCTTATTATGATGGTTTAAATGATGTAGATAAGTTCTTGGATGCTTTTGAAATAGAAGTACCTAAGAAACATTACTTCTAAGCACTGTATTTGGGACTGCACTTTACACCTGCTCGGTGGTGGGGTATGCACAAGGACAGTTTTGAAGAATGGTGTGAGTACCGAAGAATGATGAGATTACAGTTTGGTCGCACAAAAGTTCAGAGAATTGAGAAATATGAAGGGAGAAATGATCTATGTGACCATTGAGCAAAGTGGACTAAGGTTCATGGAATGGAGCCACAACTAGAATGGGTGCATTTATTCTATCACACTCTCGATATAATCCCTATGAACTAGTATTTAGAAACGGAGCTCTGTCACGGGACTGTAGAGTGAGATGTATTCAGAGAAGGATTTGTGAGGACCTTCATCTTTGAATATGGGTTCAAAAGAATTCATGAGGCATTGCAGGAGGTTAATGCAGTGATCTTTTGAATCCTACAAGATCCTTTGGAATTGATTTAACCATATTGGAGAACCCAGCTGCGCCATGTGCTAGAATGCTATAATATGACTGCTGAAGCGGAGGATGAGGATCCATGGAATATCAATGTCTCAGAAATAGAAGGCCACTGCAAGGTTGAGGGTCCATAGATAGAGAACCTAGACATCACTGCACCACTCAAAACTAGGTAAGTAAACATTGGCACAGAGGGAAATCTAAATTTTGTGAAGATTGGGAATTACTTGGATAATGCTACAATAGATAAAGTCGTTAAGTTGCTCTGTGAATATGAGGATTTGTTCCCTACAAAATTTTCAGACTTGAAAGGCATCATGGGTGATTTTGGAGTGATGAAAATAACTCTGAAACCAGAGACAAAGCTTGTTAAGCAGAGGCCATATTGCCTTAATCCCAAATACAAGGAAAATTTCTTCTTGTAGTTGGACAAGATAGTTGAAGTAGGAATTATTGAACCCATGGAGGAGTCTAATTAGGTGATTCCAATGGTAGTATAGGAAAAGAAGAAGGATAAGGATTTGCATAGATCTCAGAAAGCTTAACGATGCCTGCATCGATGATCCCTTTCCAACACCATTCATTGATGAAGTACTCAACAATGTAGGAAGATAGGAAGTGTATTCCTTGTTGGGTGTGGAGCCTGATTATCTTCTTTATTCAAAGGTAATGCCACATTGGACCCCAATTCGTAATGTGGTGGCAACGCCACCCATAAAATGTTTGCCGCTAGGGGGGTCCAGGGGGGGCGACAGTGAGCTAAAAATATATGTAAAATTGCCTTGAAAAATGATGTAATTTTTTATTCAATCTAGGCTGTTCATTGGGCAAAGATCTGATAGTAGAAGTTATGTTTAATTTAGGGTTTTTTACTATAGAAGGTGTTAGGTTACTATACCAATAGGTTTCATCTTTCATGATTGACAGTGGAAGGGCTAAATATGTTCATCATTGCAGGCTGCAAAGGTTCCATATTTTGTGTACATACTAGGAAAATTAAAAAATGAAAAGAGGGTATGCCTTAAAAGAATAATCAAAAAGCAAGAAAATCAAATGGTCAAAGGAATAAGTGAAAATGAACCCCAAACTAAAGACCAGGAAAGTGGCCAGTCAAAATGCCAGTGCTATCTTTTGGCAGTAACACAGTCTACAAATACTGAGGCTAATCATACTGGATGGATGGACCAACAGTCTAATCTGGACCATGCCATGTTTAAATTACTTGTTGCAGAATAGAGAATGATTCCTGTCCAAACAGCTCAAGCTTGACAGATGACTAACTAGGTAGAGAAATGAAGGAGCCCAACTGCTTAATCTGGGTCCTTGGAAGAAATAAGGGTAGATTTAGATAGGAGGGAAATCAAAAGAAAAAGAGATCAATCAGGGTCTGCTAATTCAAGTGCACCCATTTCAAGTGAAGAAAAAATGTTAGGATTCTTAGATTGGGTAAGAAGTGTGAGGTTGCAGAAGTGAAGGGGCCATCACCAGTTGGCTTATCAAGAGCAAGACTCATCCCATTCAAAGTATTGGCACCATGGCAGAGGTTTGAAGACATAACAATGGAAGCATGTCTAATTTCCCCCTTTTCCCCAAACACCATTTATTAACATTCCCTAAGGACCTCGGGATCTGCTCAAGTGTCCTGTTTCACTCCATTCCATGACAAAGTACGAGGTTAAACTGTGAAGTTCACTTAAGGAAAGGAAGCCACATTTCTTGTGTAAAAAACTTTACTCTCAATTCCACTCATCTTCTATCCCTAAGTTTTACTTCTTAAAGCTTAGCATTTTCCCTTACACATTCACCTCACAAAGTCATATTAACAACTAATGTATTATTTAGCTCCCTAAGCATTCCCCTTCCCTAAACTCTACAAAGATCTATATGAAGATCCCAAAAAAATCTGTGTAAATACCCTCCCCCTAGCAATATAGCTATATAGTCATGTCTTGGGGAATATTAACCCATCAAGGGCTAATATTAACCCTCTACCACCCTAAACTATGGGTTTTTAATTAAAAACTTTGGTTAAAAATAAAAAATCCATAGTCCCTTCCCTCATTAACCCCTATTACCCCTTTCCGCGCTAAAGTTTTTGTTTATAATGTTGTTTATATAAAACATTTATAAACAGGGGCAAACATTTACCCACTAACCCTAAGTTAAAAACCCACCCCACGCGCTATTTATTTAATTGATTATTTTAATTGGGGGGGTCCCCATAGCCATAAACCATTGTCATATCACATCTGTCGCCAACCGTTCGATCGTTGGCCCCACAGATCTAACGGTGGGCGGTCAATCTCACCTGGGAATGGCCGGAGGTTTAGCGTCCGGGGATTGGCGGTTTCACCGCCGTACCCCCGCCACGCGTCAACCACCCGGGTGGTTCGGCGCCCCCCCCCCCTCTTACTGCTTACTGCCCAAGGGTGCTCTAAGGAAACCACAAACCGCCTGCCCCCTCTCGCTGACGTCATACCCACGTCAGCATGACGTCAGCACCCGCGTTCGCCACCACTGCTCCACGTCGCCTCCATGTCATCCATCCACCTGCATGCCGTGCCACCGTGTCACCGCCACGTGACCACCCATGTCAGCCACCACATCAACCTGCCATACCCGGGCCCACTGATGATGTCATCGCCGAAAAGCGCCAAAAGTCCCAAATTTGTATAAAATGTCGCGAAATGACTATTTTGTGGCATTTTCACTTGTCATTTTGGGAGCGCTGTGCATGCGGAATACTCGTTTGCTGCCTAATTTGAGAATTTACTCAACCAAGTTGCTGCTGCCCTCAAAGTCGACTCAAATTGCCTGTCATTGTTCCAGCTTGACACCTTCGGCACTGAAAAATCTAGGTATTTTCCACAGTCGACCTATTTCACCCATGTTTGTGCCATTTTTCTCCTAATTTCCTGTAAAAAAACTCTGCAAATCTCCTCACAGTTGAATTATCTGCTAAAACTACCCAAAAAACATGGTAAAGTCCCTACACCACGAAGCTCTGCAAAACCCGTGCCCTTCTGTGAAATTCACCGTTAAAAAGTAATTTTAGAAGCTAAGCTACCGGCTAAAGCCCATATAACTGCACATTGATCCCTTTTATCAAAATTCCCTTTGCAAAAGGCTGCTACTTAGCTCAAAACACTCTGGTTTTTTCCAACAGAGTGCCCCACATTTCATCAACCTGTGAAAAGTCTTTTTAAACTCTCAGAACTACTCACTCCCAAACACAAATTCAGTGGGCAGTCTTCAGCCTTCTCACTAATCCTAAGCTCAGGAAATTATCCAGTAAATTTTAAACATGGCCACTCCATCAGCTCTAGATGTTGCTCCTGTTAATCCACCCAGTGAGGAGCTTGAAGCTATGCCTCTTGTGGACAGTGATCTCCTCATTGCAGAATTTGTGGCAGAGAGGAACCACCTGCAGACCTTCTGCCAGCTGAGGAACAGTCACTTGGACAACAGTGACATGTATGGCATTTGGGAGTCAAATCTGCCTATCTATTTCTTGCCTTCTGTAAATGTCTTTCCTGAAGTCATTCACCTCTGTGCGGAGAATTATGACCAAAAACTCAGATCTGTTAAGTCTCCATCTGGGAGCATACTCTTCTATATTACTCCTGATTCAATCAATCAGATGCTAAATTACAAGCAAACCCAGCTGCTCTACCATTTTTCCATAAAGTACTTACTGGATGAGGGCGCCAAGCTCTCTAGCATTGAGATTGCTGCAGTTGCCAAAACTTTCATGAGAGCAGACCGCCAACCTTCTGGGCCACCTCCTTTCCCATATGAAAATTTCAATGAGATAGGCAAGCTGCTTATGGACATGATATCCTCCGTGCTGGGGTTCTCCACAAATGAAAATGTTGATGAAACTGTGTTGGTCTTGTTATCTGCATATAGCCTTGGGAAGCCCCCTGCTATAAAATACAATTATGCCATGTTTATTGCCAGCAAGATACATGATCGACTGCTAAGGTTGAACAGGGAAGCAATATTTAAATATTCTTCATACATCTATCACCTCTTCATGTACTATCAGACAGATTGCTTCCAGTGCCCCATCAAGAAGCTGGATTCACAGGGTGAGAGGAGGGATGTCATCTTCTGGTGTTCAGTTTTCCATCAAGTCCAGAACTCTCCCTACTCCTACTGTGAATTCATTGACCAATTTTTCTATCCAGTCACATGCCTCTTGAAAAGGACTCCTCCTGCCAGATTGTCAAAAGATATGCATAAAATCTTACAACTATCCAGGAATTACAAAATAGGTGATTGGTATTTATACCAAAATCACACAGTCATCAGGATCTATGGTTGCGAGCTCTGTCCTTACAGGCTCCCAAGATATGTGCCTATGAGGTTGTTTGCCTTGGAATACTATAGGCAACTCATCAATTCCGACCTTAGACACTTCCATAGTGCCAAGAAGAAAGCCAATATAAAATTCAGTGACCACCTAGGCCCCTTCATCATGAGCAAGAAACATGGTTGGCAAGAAGCTGATCAAATACTGGGGCAACAACTTAAACTTAAAAGGAGCTTCTAGTGGGTCCCTTATGACCCTGAAGGCTTTATCAGTGCTAGAAGAGTCAAGTATAGGCTGTTACCCTATAAACATTGTCCATATCCACAAATTGAACACTTTTCCAACCAAGATGAATGGGTTCCTAGTACATTAGTAGAGGAATTTACTCAGGAGGAGACAATGGAGCAGACTGTGAAAGATTTAGAGAAAACTCTTGACTTGGATTCTTATCAGCAGGTCACATTCAAGCAACCAGTCCAAGTCAGAGAAGGCATATCCACTGCTGAAGCTCCACAGACCACCCAGCAAGCATCTTCAACAACAATAACCACAACTAAAGGCAAAGAAGTGATGGATGTACAGCTGGAGATAGAGTCAGGGAAGCCCAACACTTCAAAAGAACAAAGTCAAGGGAAAGCACCTTTACAGCAATCTGAACCACCCCAAATTCCAGTTTTGCAAACGCCTCTCAATGAAGAGAGAGGTAGAAAACGAGATAGAGAGGAGGCCACACCTCCAAGTGGGTCAACACAGCAACCAGAGGCCAAGAGGCCAAGAATTGACCCTCAGACAGAGGAAGAACACATCAATGAAGAAAGAGCAGAAAGCCAAAGCAGAGAAAGAGAATCCAGCCAGCAGACTGCCACTAGTTCATTCCAGCAGGAACAAGCCATGCAGCAAAGTACAGAGGTGTCCTCTTCCAGGCAGTAGGGAAAGCAACCAACTGGAATCAAAGGATCATTTATGGAAATCAAGTCCCAAAATGAACTCTTGAGAGTAAAACTATATGATCAATTCTTAAAGACAACACCCTCCAAGCAACAGATATTGATGGCAACATATGACATCAAGGAGGATAAGATGATTTTTACTCATCTTAAGCCTAAAGTTCCAAAGCCCAGATCATCTGCAGACTACACCAAAACAAGTCTAGAGGTCCTCTCCAAGGACATACACCCCATGGATCAAATAGAACTGCACAAACAGATAGGGGAAATGGTGTATGCCACACTTGCAGACAGGACCATGCTGGCCCATCAATTAAAATAATCACTAAAGACTACAAATACACAGCTAGATTTAGAAAGGATGTCTTCCACTGCTAAGGACAATAGAATAAAAAATTTGGAAGACATAATCATTGATCTAGGACATGATCCTAAAGATCCAAAGGGTATTAAGGCCCTTATGAAGAAAAAGGAGGATGACATTGTTGCACTAAGAGAGCAGGAAAAACGGCCTCCAACCATTCACCCTCAAACAGCAGAACTTGAACAGGAAAAGCAAGTTGATGAGACCATGGATCTTCTTCTGAAGATGAATCAGAGAATATTACAGATGGAAGCAGAATTGGAAAAAGCATTGCAGAAAAAGCAAGGGGAGTCAACCTCCCAGCCCCCTCAAACTTCTACAACTCTTGGCCCTACCCCTCTTACACAAGCAGCGACAGCCCCTCCTACCATTCCAGCACCTACCACAACCACATCAGCAATAGAAGAAACAACAGCAACAACAGAATCAAGCATGAGCATGGAGGACTTGATGAAAGTTGTCAAGGAACTTGAGGTTCAGGCGACAAAAATTAATGAAGCCAAATATTGACTGGCCAAGCTAGAGGCCAGCTATGATAAGTCCAAAATGACAGTGGCAGAGAAGCAGAGAGAGATAAAGGCCTTGGAAACCAAAGTGAAAGCTTTGGAAAAAGAATTGCTTCTAGGCAAAACTCTGGCAGAAATCAAGAAGATAATCTGGGCCAAAATTGGCCAATCAATCCATGACCAATGGAGGTCAATCCAGGCAATACATGAGCAAATTGAGCTAATAGGCATATCTCATGTTGAAATACGAAAGGCTAGAACAACACCGAGAATCATGCCTGAGCAGGCCAATAAAATGATACATTTCCTCCATACTCACACTAGGGAGGAATTGGCAGCACTGGAAATAAATAGTAGAACAGAAACTATCCTGATAGCCAAAAAACTGCTGACTTTAAGAAATTTCACTCAAACTCTAGAGAGGAAATGTCAGGATATGAAGGCAGAAATAGATGAATTCATGGAAAAAATAACAGCATTGCAGGATAAAGGACTGCCTAGCCTACTGACTGGCACAGGACAACTGCTGTCATATGATCAATACATCACAAGGATCAACAATTATGTTGAAAATCAGATCACAACATCCACCAGCTCCACAGAAGAAGCAGGACCTCCCTCTGGGCAGTCTCTATATGAAAAATTAAAGAATTTATTTTTTATTGAGCATGAGATTAATCATATGTTTGAACTGCCTCCAAATTTCTACAGATATACTGAAGCAGATGAAACACTTGTAAAAATAAGGAGACATCAGCTACCTCCAGCTGATTGGTGGCAGGGAATGCTGGAAGTACTGCCCAGGTGATCCGACCATATTATTCCTTTTTTGTGAAAAATCAGATCTCAGCCACAGTACAGGTCAACAGAGAATCAGGCACTCATATATCACAGGAAGCATCCGTACAGTGACTCATCAAAACACTCAGACAACAGGCTCAATTAATGCAGATTTAAAGACACAGCTACAGCCAACTTTGTTGATCCAAAAACTCAAAAATTGTCTGACAGAAAGACAGCTGCCATATCAACATTAATTGCTATAGTTATTTCTTTCATTTACTTTTTGTAAGAAAGTTGGTGGTGTAATTTATTGCACAATAACTCACTATCTAGATATTTTGTATCCTATTTTTGTATATATATCCCCTCATAGAACGTATTGAGGGTCGGTTGTAGTGAAAACTCTCTCAGAAGAGCTATATTGTATATCTCAAACCTTTTTGCTAATACAAATTGCTGGTGGAGTTCCTGGTTCCTATACTGTCTGAAGGTGGAAATGAATGACTGTGTTATGTTGCAGAATTCCTGTGTCATTTGCTGGAATAATAAGTTATTCTGAACCATGTTCTTGTCTTTATATGTATGCAAAATTTCACATCTGTTTCATGATCATAGTAAATAGGGAAAAAGAATAGCTTAGGATTTGTTTGAATACACCCTATGCTCAATCCTTGTTTCTAAATATGTTTTCTTCTGTATTAGCCATGGATATGAATTCTTAAGTGCTCATGTCTAAGCTAATTCTCTCACTGTGAATATTGTTTAGGAATTCTTAACTGCTCTTAAACAATACTTTCATTTCTCCCCTTGTTAGCATAGTGAAAGATTCTTAATTGCCTTTCACTCACTAATTCCATAACTTCATTACCTGATCTTAAAAAATTGTTCCACAGATGCCTATCTGGCTTTGTGGCAATACTCTTTCTTCAGAAACATACTTCAGCAGCACACAGCCCTGAACTCCATTGCCCAATGGCCCAAACTGTTCTGTAATTCATGTCTCAGCTCTGTTTGAATTCACCAACCAACCAAATTTAAAACAAAATCATTACACCATAACTAGCCTAAAATCACCCTAGCACCAACAAAGCTAAATTATAAAGAGAGAGCCCTCTCTGGTTGCAGGTAGGCTAGGACCTGTAACTAAAAGACTGGTTAGTGGTTACCTCAGTCGTATTCCCTTTAGGAAGCAGGGAA
The DNA here is from genome assembly GCA_000404065.3 of Pinus taeda. Lineage (NCBI taxonomy): Eukaryota > Viridiplantae > Streptophyta > Pinopsida > Pinales > Pinaceae > Pinus > Pinus taeda. The sequence goes on from APFE031445688.1 coordinate 155,155, forward strand.
AAACCTGAGTGCTAACATCATTGGCGACTCCATTGGGGAATATTTCAAATTACCACTTGAAAGGAAACATGCTTCCTCCTTTTTCAGATAACTCTTCTAGGAAGTACCTTTAAAAAGCCGTGACTATAAGCCTCTCATAAAGCATTAAGAAAATAAACTCAGAAGCTGGCTCCAAAGAAGAAAACTCGTTACACTAGGTCAAACCCTGACCCTAATCCCACAGCTGTCTTTAAAAACCCCAATTTAATTCCCAAGATCTTGAAGAAGCAAGAGCAGCAAGGAGAGCTCTCAGACTCAGGTGCTGAACCAGTTCAGCAGAGCTATATTCCTAGCCTTGCCAAAGTATCAGTTTATCCTCACATAACCCCCACTTATCCTAGTTATTGATCCACTTCCCAAAGTAGCTTTCCCACTCCTCCATCCACAACACACCTTACTCCTGTTATCCCTGTTGTTCCAACTGTTCCACTCCTTCTTGTTGTCCCTTTTATCTCTACAAATATGGCTAACGGATATGGCCCTTTACACCTACCTTCAAATCTAGGGGCTATGCCCCAAGATTATCAAAGCAAGATCACTTACTTTGATGGTACTGGCTCTTATATAGCCCAAAAACACACCAAGAGAATGCAGGACTACTTTGAGAACTATGAAATAGATGATGAAGATGTAAGAATGAAAATTTTTGTACAAAGTTTAAAGAGGATGTAAGGACCTGGTTTAGGTCCTTGGCTGCACAATCTATACTCAATCCTGATGCTTTATACCTAAGCTTCTTAAACAGATGGGAAAATAAGAAATACCCTTTACACATACTAACAGAGTATGATAATTTAAAAAGGGGTCCACAAGAAACAGTTCAAGATTACTGTGTTAGGTTTAACAATATATAGAATGCCATTCCTCAGAACCTGAGACCTCCTCCTGATCTGGCCTTGATCAAATTCCCTGATAGTTTTGATTCAGATATGGCATATCAATTAAGAGAAAGAGCACCTCCAAGTCTGGCAGACATGCAGAATATAGTTGTCAGTGTGGAGGCAAACCTGATTTCTAAGAGAATCAGAGCCAAAAATGAGAGAAGAACAACATTTAAAGAGGAACCCTCAACTTTTGAGCAAAATCTAGATGCAATCATGAAAGGCATGGAGAGGTTGGGAGATAGAGTTGAGACCATGGAGAGAAATTCCTCTTGGGAAGGGCAAACAAGCAACACTACTATGAATCCCAATTTTAGGAAAAACCAAAACCCAAATGCTGGGAGGACTGGGCCTGATCAGAATATTAGACCTCCATTTCAAGAAAACTATGCAAAGGCCTCAACCACTAGTGAACAAGTAGAAGATCCCCACATCAATCTAATGGGTTTGGACAGTGAACAACAAGTATTCTTAACACAAGATGATCAACAAGCCCAAGAATACAAACAATTCCAAACAAAATCTGGTGAGTCATTTGATTTCAGAGAAGGGTATGACACAACAGTCTATGAAGTACACAAACAATACAAGTTAACAAGTAGAACCATAGATGTTCCTGAGAATACCAAACAAACAAACACCAAACTGCCCAAAAAATCTAGCGATAAGTCTGTCTTAACAGAGTCCTCAGATAAAAAAACTCCAAAGGGAAGTTAGAGTGGAAGATGTATCTGATATACAGCCTCCACTAAATCCTTCATCTACACCATCTCTTCCAACAGAGCTCTTGGGCAGACCTCTAGAAAATAGACACAATTCAAGCATACCCCAAAACAGTGTACCTGACCATGACAAGGTCACCCAAAATTCAGCAGAGAAGGAAAAGCTTGTTGCTCACAACATAAAAGTTTAGATGGAAAAGCCTTTCAATTTAGAAACAGAAATTGGCAAACTGAAAATAGCAATTCCTCTTTCTGAACTAGCCAAACATGAGGTCTTCAGACAACAAATCAATAGATCATTGCAAGTACCAGAGAATAGGGATGCAATTAATATTCTGGATGATCAGCCAGAGCTGATCTTTGGCTCAGAAGTCAATGGCAAATTAGTAGATGGAGGTATCCCTCCATTTTATGTCAGCCTAAACATTCATGACAAAGTGCTACACAATGCCATGTTTGACTCAGGGGCCTCTCATAACCTAATGCCCAAATCAGTAATGGAAAAACTTGATCTAGACATCACCAGACCCTATAAAGACTTGTTTTCATTTGATTCCAGCCAGGTAAGATGTTTAGGCCTGATCAAAGACCTTTGTGTATCCCTAGTCCAATATCCAGCTAAAACAATTTTAATGGATGTGGTAGTAGCTGACATTCCACCCAAATATGGTATGTTTTTATCAAGATCATGGGGTGTCAAACTCCAAGGATCTTTGCAACTAGACATGTCATATGCCACAATTTCAGTCTTTGGCCAGCCAAAAAGATTATACTGAGAAACACTGATGAAATATGTAGTCAATAGTCAGGAGAAGCCCCAAAACTTCCCAATCTATTCCATTCATTCAGACATGGACTCATTCATATTGTACAATGATAATATGTGTCCCAAAACTGAGGTCAAGCTCCCAAAAACAATAGAAACCAGGCACATAAATGAACAGTTCACTGCTCAAGATCAAAAGATCACTGATGTGATCAACCCAACACAATCTGTTAATATATCACAAGAATCACTAACACTAGACCATCCCACTGAACAAATCTGTAAATCCATTGGAAGAAACATTGATCAAGAGATCTTGTGGTATTTAGAATTTGATGGGTCAGTAAACAAACTAGGAGCAGGGGCAGGGGTTTGGATACACAATACTCAAAATGACCACGCTCTAGGTCATGCCTATAGGCTTAATTTCAGATGTACAAACAACATGGCCGAGTATGAAGCCATTTTGCTAGGTCTCAAACTGATTAGGAGTCTTGGTGTGACCAAAGTTTCCATTTTGGGTGATTCAGACCTAATTATACAACAAATAAAGGGAACTTTTGTCAAAAATGATCCCAGGCTAAGGTCTTATAGGATAGCAGTGACAGACTTTCTTAACAGCTTCTTGGAATATCAGCTCACCAAAATACCTAGAAGCCACAACTTACATGCTCATAGTTTGGAAACTTTTGCAAGCACCTGTAAACTTCCTTTTGGGCCTAACCACCAGTTCACTGCTGAGATCAAACATAGGCCTTTTGTCCCAGACAATGTAGATAATTGGCAAGTATTTGAGAATGATACTCAGATAAAAAAAAATTGACCATGAAAGAAGAATTCTCAAACCTAAACATAGACACAAGCATTAGGGATGATCAACACCAAATTGGTGAATGTAAGACAAGTATATCAGCTGAAGCAACAAATCTGATATTACATCCTACAACCTTTGACTCTGCCAATTTACAGAAGCTAAAACTAGCAGATCTTGATGAAATTAACGAAGAAGAAACTGAAGTTATTCAACTAAAGGATAATTTCTTGCCCATAGGTATTACTCCTTTAGAAGACATTTTTGATTCAAATGACATCCCTAAGAAACCAAAGATGCAACCCATCAATGCAGAAATTGAGGAGTGTAATATTGGGACCACTAAAAATCCCAAAATGATCAAGCTTTCTAGAAGCTTACCTCCTGATAAGAAATCAAAATATATTGAACTGTTCAAAGAGTTTCAAGATGTGTTTGCCTGGAGTTATGAGGACCTTAAATCCTATGATACTATATTTATCCAACACACAATACCCCTGAAAGAAAATCAGAAACCCTTTAAACAGAAGTTGAGGAGAGTGAATCCAGTCCTTCTTCCCCTAATTGAAAAGGAAGTAAAACAAATGTATGAAGCTGGAATCATTGCACCTATACGATTTTCTGAATGGATTTCAAACCTTGCACCCACAAGAAAGAAAACTGGGGAGATAAGACTTTGTGTTGATCTGAGAAATTTGAACAAAGTCTCTCTCAAAGACCACTACCCCTTGCCAAAAATGGATCACATCTTACAAAGGTAGTGGGAGCTTCAAGGATCTCACTACTGGATGGCTTCTCAGGATTCAATTAAATTCTAGTTCACCTAGATGATCAAGATAAAACAGCTTTCACTACACCTTGGGGAACTTTCAAATATGTCAAAATGCCTTTTCGACTCAAGAACGCTGGAGCCACATTTTAGAGGGAAATGGACATAGCTTTTGCTAAATAAATCCATGATTTCTTAGTCATATACCTTGATGATCTAACAGCCTTTTCAAAATCAGACCAAGAACATTTAAAACATCTTAGACAAGTGTTCTTAATTTGCAGAAAGTACGGCATATCTTTGAACCCAAAGAAATCACTATTTGGCCTGGAAGAAGGCAAACTCCTAGGTCATATAATTTCAAAAGATAGCATAAAAATTGACCCTGATAGAATTCAAGCTATCCTTCAGGTCCCTCATCCAAGAAACATCAAAGAATTACAAGCCTTTTTAGGAAAGATTAATTTCCTAAGAAGATTTATTCCCCAACTTGGCTGAGTTGATAAGATTGTTGAACAATATGCTCAAGAAAGATGCCAAGGTCAAATGGACAATTGAGACTAAACAAGCCTTTGAAGAAATCAAGATAGCCCTGACAAAAACTCCCGTGCTTACAAGCCCTAGTTTTGATAAAGACTTTATAATCTTCTCCTTTGCCTCTGAAAACACAATTGTTGTTGTCCTAATGCAAAAGGATGACTTGGGATGTGAAAAACCTATTGCCTTTTTTAGTAGAGCCCTTAGGGATGCCCCACTCAAGTACAAAATCATGGAAAAACAAGCATATGCCCTGGTAAAGGCCATCAAGGATTTCAGAGTTTACATTCTGTACTCTCACATAATTGCATATGTGCCCAATGCAGTAGTCAAAGATATCTTAACCCAAGAAGGAATGGAAGGCAAGAGGGGCAAATGGATTGCCAATATTCTGGAATATGATATAGAAATCAAACCAGCAAAGCTTATAAAGGGACAAGGACTAGCTAAACTAATGACTGAGACTAACTTTGAAGCCCTTGACATAAATGAACTAGATAACGAACAGGAGATGGTGACTCCACAGATCAATCAAGCCTTTCTAGAATCACCTTGGTATGCTGACATATGTTTTGTATTATTAAACCTGCAAGCTCCTCCAGGGTTATCTAGAACCAAGAACGGATTTCTAAAACGGAAGGCTGCAAAATTTGTATCATAGACAATGTGTTATTTTGGAAAAATCATGAAGGTGTCCTACTCAACTGCCTGACTTCAGATGAAGCTGATAAGGTCCTCAGAGAATTTCATGCAGGAGACTGTGGAGGACACTTATACTGAAAATCCACAGCTGACAAAATCCTAAGGGTTGGATTTTATTGGCCCTCCCTGTTTACTGATGCAAAAAAGTTTGTAATGTCATGTCATAAATGTCAGATCTTTGAAGGGAAGAAGAAGTTGCTTCCCTTACCCCTCAGGCCCATTTCAACTGAAAAACCATTTCAACAATGGGGTTTATATTTCACTGGAGAAATACACCCTTCATCCTCAGGCCAACATAGATGGATCTTGACAGCTACTGATTACTTCACCAAGTGGATAGAGGCTATATCTTGTAGACAAGCAAATGATTCAATTATCATACAATTCCTAGAAACCAATATCTTGTCCAGATTTGGCTGCCCAGAGAAAATCATAACAGATAATGCAGCTGCCTTTAAATCCAAGAAAATGATCAGCTTCTATCACAAATATCATATCACCCTAGGTCACTCAACAGCCTATTACCCTCAAGGAAATGGCCTAGCTGAGTCCTCCAATAAAAGCCTGATCAAAATCATTAAAAAGGTCTTGGAGGAGAACAAAAAGAATTGGCATAAAAAGTTGGTGAATGCACTATGGGCAGATAGATTGACCACAAAAAGATCTATTGGTACTAGCCCATATGAATTGGTATATGGCCTAGAAGCTGTGTTCCCATCCTCCCTTGGCATCCCTGTGATCAAATTGCTGCAAGAAATACAGGCTGAACCAAATGATATCTAGAGAAGGGTCAATCAGATAATCCACTTACAACAAACAAGGGAAGAAGTGTATCATAGGACTCAAGTTCTATAGGAAAAGCTCAAAAAGGCGTTTGACAAAAGAACAAAGGCTGAGGATTTTTTCATAGGTAACAAAGTACTGAAATGGGACTCTAGGAGGGAAGACAAAGGAAAGCATGGCAAGTTTGACTTTCTTTGGAAAGGGCCATTCATAATCCAAGCTGTGCAAGGTAACAATACCTTCTTTCTCAAGAGTCTAGATGAGTCAAACAATGATGAAGGCCCAGTGAATGGGAGAATGCTCAAGGACTACCATGATACATAAGCATAGGACGGCCCCATATTGTACATAAATGTCTATACTTTCAAGTACTTTTTTCCTTTTTCAGTAGATATATAGAAGAGCAACTACAACAGATTTTGAAGAAAGATCAGCAAAACCACATCAAGATGACATAGATGCTGGAGAAAGCTCAGATGAACAGAAGTGAGCAAGGTCTTCAAAACAGAAAACCAATGATAGGCAATGATACAGGCTAGCAAGTCATGAAATATTTATTGTTGTCCTAAAGAGGTCATGAAGCATTGCATACCATATCACTAATTGCAGATCAAAGGTGGCAATACTAGAGCAAATTCACTACAGAGAGAGGAAGAAAATAAGGCTATCTGACCTGCTATTCTTGGCTTTCCACCAGGTAAAGCCATCCCCAAGTGGAGCCACTGTTAGGTTCC